>JAHPZR010003918.1:0-23555 GCA_019787425.1 Platygyra sinensis
GCTGACCCGTCGGTGAACCGCCTGTGCAATATGCGAGCATTTTGGTCAGCTGTGATTGCGTGAAAGATGATGCGAGTGACCACGTGATCTGTTTCCATTTCTAGTAGACATTTAATATTTGTTGGTTACTTGTACCTTTTACTGCATGGACAGAAAGGGACCGAACCGAATCATACGACTCCTGGATGCAGCGTCCATGATTTGTCTTTCTGATGGAGATGGTAATGCTTCAACCAAATGGAGGTAAGCCAAACGATCTTCTGTCTTGGTGTGGCATTTCATTCGGAAATCTAACATGCCCTTGTAACCACTTCGGCTGTCTTATCGCATTACCGGTAGATGATTGCTCATGAAACATCGCTCTGAATTTTGAATTGTTCTTCGTCCAGTCTTTTTAAGTAGGCACTGTTAAATTACATGTACATGTATGATCAGTAATGGCAGTTGCATGTTTGCAACTATATGTACACTGTATTCGTGCAGCCGTAAATACATGTACATGACTCATGCACTGTGATAATTTTACTTTCTTGACATGCCATAAAGTGCTTTGATCTATTCGTAGGGAAATTAAAGTGCGAGCTGGAAGTAAATCAAACAGTTTGTTTTTCTTCAAGACAAGTGGAAAGGCAACTTAACTCATACACTTTACTTGATAACAACACACATACATGTACATGAAGGCAAGAATAAATAAATAAAATAAATAATTTTGTTGTTATTTTCAGCTTTGAGATACTGCAGATGGAGAGTGGTGCTGCCCTGTTAGGGTCAAAGTCTCTGTGAGTTTTCAAATGCCTTCCAGTTACAAAGCTGCAATTGTTGGTAAACTTTCAAAGGAAGAATTATATTTAGGGTTAGAAAGGAAGCTCTATGTATGTAGCTACTACAGTTGTGCAACATCAGTGAAAGTACTTGTTAGAAGTGAATGGACTTTACAGCTTTGTGGGATAATGTTTGTTAACTTTTACATAATTATACTAGTATCACATATTAAATACACTGTACAGGACTCAAAATAATTTCCAGAGAGTCTCCGGACACCATGAGCAGCCAAATTCATTTCAGCTTGGTCAAGTATCGTTTCTGGCCGGTCAAATTTATTAGATAAATAACTCTTAAAACAGGGGCCCTAAGCCCAAACTGGCATTCTATAAATTTATTTCCCCAAAAAAAATGTTTCTTGCAGAGCTTAGAGCACTTTAAAGCATTCATTGTGAACAATAAATACAAGGTACTACATTTATGCTTGGATTTTAAATTTATCCATGCTTTCAACTCATTGTATTGCTCATCTTGCAGGACATCTTAATTATTACTAAGGGTGCGTTCCCTTGGGGTGATCCGGATCCGGATCAGTGATCCAAGATCTGTCTGGATCATGGTGCATCAAAGGAACCGGTGAATCCACTCTGGTTATGGATTCGCCGGTTCCTTTGATGCACCATGATCCAGACAGATCTTAGATCACTAATCATGATCCAGATCACCCCAAAGGAATGCAGCTTAGGGCCCTGTTTATACAACCCTGGGTTGCTTTTTACCCTGGGTTGAATCGCCATGGCGGGTAATCCTTTTGCAATCAAATGTTTTTACACGTTTACATGAAAACAATAGTAAAGCTGGGTCAGCCCCCCTTGCTGGGTTATATTATACCCTTGTCAAGTATTGGGTTGACCGGGTGAGAAGGGTCGAAATTTCTTCAATTCTTACATGTAAACAGTGGACCAAAAGCTAACCCGGCTTAGTACTTAAACAACCATGTTTGTTTCTTGTTTTGTTTTGTTGTTTTTTTTTTGTTTTTGTTTTGTTTTTTACATCAGGACCTCCCACCATTCCGTTGTACTTTCTAGGTTTTTGTTTGTCATCTTTCTAGCCCATGTTTTCAGTTTTTCATTGGTAGAAAGGCCAGCCCAGGTCAGGCTTGAAGCAAACCACACACTGTTGCAGACTGACAACCCTGGTTAGTGTAAAGTGTTTATTTTTTAGCACTCTCTGCAGTGATTCAACCTGGGGTAAAAAGCAACCAGGGGTCATGTAAAGAAAAGTTTAACACTGCTCAGGCTAAGTTTTCTTGTCCACTCAACCAAACCACCAAACTTGAGCAAATTTACTCTAATACTTGAGTACATGTATTCCCTCTTTGGCTTAGTCTGCCGTCATGCATGATGCGAAAGAAAATCAACATTTTTTTCTGATAGTGAAAGAGGTACAAAAGTCAAGTACTTACCTGTAGTCTACATCTCACTAACAGTAAGTGAATATTTTCCCAATGCCTGTGAAAGTCTACTGTTGAAAAGAATGGTTTCACACCAACTGTCTTAGTTAACCAAGTTAATCAGCTCAAGCAACAATAATATCAAGAATTAGATTAGGGTAACATGTTTCAGGCCAAGCTAAAGAATATAGATAACACTACTGCAAATAGATAAGTTATTTCTGCAATATACAGTTATTTTTCTGATTGTCATACGAGTTTTGCATGTTATTTATCAAATTAATGTCTACTATACCCAAGATTTTGAACATCTGTAGGCCCAATAAGATGGCACAGCTTTAATTGCCACATGCACATGTTGTACATGTAAATGAGACAAGTTCATGCAACAAATTGGTTCTTGCAGCTGTGACATATGGATCACATAAAATTATGATGCAGGGTTTAAATGTTTTAAAACCCTGCAAAAATAATATTGTAGGTTCAGACGATATGAGGAAAGATGTATAAAACCTTTGCAGAACATGATTATCACCTACTAAATGTACAAAAGTCTATGTAATGAAGTTGTACCCTCTAAATTGGTCAAGGGTTCTGTTGATTAGGAGTGATTGCTGCATGTTCTGCAGGCATGTGTATATTTTCCCATGTACTGTACAGACACACACTGTAGCATACAGTCATTTAAATCGCCTTTATTTTGTGTTGCAATGAGTGGTACGGAAGATGTTTTATACCAAGTAATGGACCCTTAGCCTCAATTTCCATCTTTAAAAATAAGTGATATGAATCTTTTGGCAGTGATACATAGGTTCCTTTGACCCCTTTCATGTTGAGAAAATATCACAGGCTCCAGTCTTATTATATTTACAGCTTTTCATGAGAGATACAGTTGGCATAGAGCTACAGTACAGTACATTTACTATACAAGTAGGGCCAAGTACCACCCTCAAGCTTGAGTTTGCCGTACAGTGTACACTGACTTCTGCCATGTCCTGGCTTGCACACAGCTAGAACAAAGTTAAGTTTAAGATTTTGTAGCACTATTTTTATGCTGTTTTGATACTATTTTTGAACTATTTTCACAGTAGTTTTATCCTATTTTAATACTATTTTTACTGTATTTTCATACTGTTTGTATACTATTTTGTACTATTTTTATGCTGTTTATACTATATTACTGTATGCCATTTCTAGACTATTTTAAAGCTATTTTGATATATTTATATTGTATTTGAGATATTTTTTCATATATGATCCACTTTGATTTTTAAACTGTTTAAAGTACTATTGAAATATATTTTGAGACGGTGGATTTCAATAGTGTTTTAAACAGGTTTTAACACCTTTAAAATCAGTTGAAAAATATGTTAAAATATAATTTTGCACCTATTTTAAATCTATTTTGTACAAAATACTTTTAAAATTGTCATTAAAACTACTTTAAAAATAGTCTTGGAGATTAAAAGCTGTTTTAATCACTATTTGTATCCTGTTTTTATTCCGAATGCTGTGTTCCTCGAGAGATTTTTAAAGTAGTTACAGACTATTTTAATTATATTTTTAAACTTAGCAGGGGAGTTCGAGGTTTGGAATTTAAACTATATTTTTAAAACGCTTTTCAAAATACATTTCAAACTTTGTTTCAATAGTGTTTTAAACAGGTTTACACACCTTTAAAATCAGTCGAAAGATACCTTAAAAATACATTTTTCGCCCTATTTTTAATCTATTTTATAAAATACGTTAAAAACAGTTTTTCAAATAGTATTTAAATGCATTTAAAATAGTGTTTGGTTTGGTAAGGGAGATTCGAGGGTGAGCAGTAAATGATTAATGCTGACAAAACCGGAAAGGCGGAGAGGAAAGGGAAAGAAGAGGCTGCCCCGCACCGCTTTGAATTTTGAATCACTTCTTCGAAATGTTTGGACGCAAAGTGCTGATTGGTTGAGATTTATAAGTTGGCATGGTGAAGTCGAATGTTAACTTACAAATCGAGCAACGCAATGCAGTGGCTTCTTTGCTACAATTTTCTTGTTGTCTTACAAACGAGACTTGATAAAAGTCTAATTTTCCAACAATGAGCAGACTTAAGGTGGCTCAAAAGTAGTTTAGTAAATATGCTTATGAGCACGCCCCTGAGATTAAGCCTCTGAGGTTTTTCAGCCTAAATTATTCGTTCTAACCACTTTTCAGCCGAAACCCCTCTAAAAACGATTTTTTTGGCCTCAATTATTCGTTTTAGGCAGTTTTCTAACTATAGAATATATAGAATGAAAAATAATAGTGAAAAAATAAAACCAATATAAATATAGAATAAAAGATAATACAACTTTATTGCAACAAATGTTAGATTTATATAAATATAACCCTGAACTTATTAATCAGGATGTTCTACCAATTATTTTATCTCAGAATCAATGTAAACAAAATGATGAGATCATCAAGAAAATCAAAAATGAAATGAAAAAGCAAAAAGAAGAATCCGATAAGATAAATTGTCGGTATCGAAAGTTAATGAAATCAAGAAAATTTGTCAAACTAATGGCGCAAGAGTACGAAGACAATATCATAGCACCACCACCAGAATTTCAAGATCGACCACAGATTGATGATATCATACCACCACCACCAGAATTTCAAGATGAAATCCAAATGGCAAATTTCAACAAGGCTTTTAAAGGCGCTGTCAGATCCTATGAGGTAAGTATCGAGGTAAGTATGACAAAGACCCGTTGTTACAACTCAATGGTACTGGCGAACGAGGAGATCGAGAATTATCTTAAACAATTATTGACTGAGTTAAAAGGCTTTTGTTGCGAGTTCGTTGTTTGAAGTTGTAGGTATTTTGCAGTCCAAACAGAACGCAGGGTTGTCGGAACAGCAACAAGGTTATTCATTCCAAACCAAAGTAGTAAATTCCGCAGAAGACACAACAAGCACACACTAGGCTTGCAAATTATACTTCGACCTCCCTCTCTCCGACTTATATGAACACGGCCTCTGCCAGATATCCACGCGACCTCTGTCAAACTTAAACAAACACAGCCTCCGCCAACACTACGTGCGTAAATACTACTGACTCACGAGATTATTCTCTCTAAGAACACTCCCCTGAGAAAAACCACCTATAAACTACACCGATTCGCTTATATACTTTACAGCATAAGGTTCTAGAACTTTCCAGCTCTACTAAATAAAAGTAACGTTACAACATATACTTATTTACAACAACATACGCAAATAACTTATTATAACATGTTGGGTTAGGGGAGGGGTAGGTGCGCAGTTGCCCAGATACTGATATTGATCCAAATTTTCCTTGGACGATCGTGTTCACCGATTTGTCCTCTGGGGCGAATACCGTAGAATTCTGAAAGTAACGGCCCCCGTTATTTTCGAATTTTGCCGGCAAAAGGTTTTTGATACCATGATTGTAGCATCAATTCGATAAAGAGTGGTAATCATGACCCATCAAAATCTACGTCTTGGAAAGTGCTGGAAACTGTTTTGAGCCAGACTTTCAGCTGCATCAACTTCTCACAGGTCGTCTTCTCTTTTCCCTTTCCTACTTTTTTTCTTCCCCCGGAGAGCGTGCAGTCAGGCTATAAGCTTGCGAGAAACAAGCCAGCTTGGTGTGAAAAAATCTAAAAAAGCCCATTGCCCCAAGCCTCTTTGTCAAATCGAGGCCTGGTGCGCAGCCGTTAATGTGAAAAAGAGTAAATGAAATTTCATTTTCATATCAAAGGATGAGCACCAAGACTCACTTTGAGAAAGAGGCTAAAGATAATTCGGAAATGCCTATGAACGTAAGTCTCCGGGTGTCAACACCGTTTGGCCCGTAAAACTGCTTTTAACTGGGTTCCTCTTACCTTCGTATCCTTTTCACTCTTTCCATGAACGGCCACTCCCAGGCATACATCTTAACTGTGCGAACTCCAGAGATGATGGCGTTCATGATATCAACACGCTGATCAGCCACTTTAGAGATTTTTGATCTTAACATAGCGCACGCTCTTCCCATCATACCACAATACAGTGCAACGGTCATTAGAAACAACACACCAGTCAAGGGTCTCCAGCCAAACAAGTAGTACATGTACATTAAAAACGATAAACTGCACAGCTCCAAACTTGCTTGAATTATAAGAACAGCGTGCATCACAGTCTTGTCAAGCGCTGTAAGTCTGATGCGATTAGATTGATGACAAATCCGCTTGTTACATTTGATATGTCTGCTCGGCTCAGACGGAGAACCTCCAAAATGAAGAGAAAACTACAGGTTTGCAACATGGTATAAAGACATCATTATGATAATAGCTGGCATAATGCAGATATAGGCCAACAATGCCGAAATATAGATGACACTTTCCCCTAGAACCGGAATTTCTTACTTAAGGGCGCAAAAACTTGATTTAATAATAAATGTACCCAGGTACTTGTCACAAGTATCGCAGCTGCCGTTTTCTTCTTTCAACTTCCACCCCCTTCTCTTCGCGAGTTCAAATCCCATCTGCAACCCGGATTTGTTTCCGAGTTGATGTCATTTCTGCATTTAATATTCTTTGAGGATGGATGGTTGGTGGCATCTTTGATATGCACTAATGTGATTGCACGATTCAGTTAACGAGCTCATATGTGCCTAATCATGTGCAGCGCGATGCGGTTCCAGTCAAAGACCCTATTTCACCGTTGCTCACCATAGGGTTTCCAGCAACTCAGCAGTTGTACCGTCCGGCTAGGTCACGACGAGTCGTGGGTTCAAATCCCATCTGGGACTCGGATTTATTATATAACTGAGAAAATTACTTCATCGTGATTGGCGGAGAGTAAGCCAATTTATCGTTAATTGTTAATTTTGCACTGGAGTGCAAATTAACACCAGCGCTTTTTTGATTTTCCCTGAGTCATATAATAAATGAGTAGTTGTATGACGGCTCGAGCGAAGAAAGCCGGAATACGGCACTGAAAGCAATCATGATCAGCCGTTGTCATGGTGATGACACTTTCGTCGCCTTTCAACCAGTGTGATTTTTCCGTTTGTGGAGAACAGGGGAATTCACTTTCTTCCAAAGATGTCGACAGCCCCTCTATTTTTCTTGGTCCCCACTCCGTACCCAGTCAAGTCTTCCATTTCGCGCTGGCGTCCAGTTCTCTCGCGATTTTATCTGCGCGTTCGAGTTCAACGATCAAATTGAAATACGAGAAAATAGAGGGCTGTGGACAATTTAATCTACCCTTGGTCTTTTTTTATACGGACCAGACTTGAAAGTCTCGGACTGATAGTCGCTCACAAAGGACCTCCAGGGCGATTAATATATAATTTATACTGTAGTGTAAAGATTCTTGTTTTCGTTTCTAGATTAGTCGTGGGTTCAACAATTCCCTTACCTGTTTGTAAACGATTCCAATTGTTGCTGACTTCCATCTAAGCGCCATTAATTGTGTGTAATAACCAAACTGATGAGAACAAACAGCTCTCACGAAAGAGCTCATACAGAGACCAGTAGCGTAGATATAAGCCAAGGAGGAGTCTTTAACATGAAATTTCATTAATTCAGGTAAAAGCAGACTCAGGAACACGGGCTGAAGTACATTACAAACAGCAGGCAACAAACCTAAACTCAAAATGAACACGTAATCGCTTAAAGGAAAGGCTCGAAAAAGCGCTTTCAGCAAACGATGTCCATTTCCTGTTTTGGTTGAGGCGGGAATTGCTTCTTCATTCCATGTCGTGTGAAGTTTTTCAGTCGATGTCTGAGTCTTGTCCTCGTCAAGTAAAGGAAACAAGTCATCGTTTTCCAGAGGGCGCTTTTGGCCAATGGCAAGAATCTCTCTCACCCACCAGAAGAAAAGAATGGAAAAGACGCTAGCGCTTTTTCTGGGATTTTCCTTCGGTCTTGCTTGTGACTCCAGGCGATCATATTTTGAATCCATTGGCTGTAGTTTTATTGCATAGTTAAATTCTGAGAAATAAATCCATGGAGCTTAGATTGAATAACCAAATCCACAATTACTATTCTAGAAGTTCCAATAGCTTATTCAGCGGAACTAACAATATAATGAATTTTCTGTCTGTTTACAAGGACTGAAATATATTTTATGAGTCGCTCAGCTCTGACAATGAAATCGACTTGAGCTTCAAGGTGGCTCAAATGAGTTTCTAGAACTTTTGAAGACTTAGACCGCCTTTGTTGGTCATTATACAAACCAGAATACTAGCCCTTTTCGTTGCAATTGTGAGGCGTTATCATTGCTTTCGATTTCCATCGATCTTGACGGGTAGACAAAGCCAGTAACGGATCTAGGGGAGAGGCCCGCTGAGGCTGGGCCTCACCTTATTTTGGGTAAGAAAAGAGGTAATCCCAAAAGGAAGAATAGCCGGCAGGGCAAGCAAAACAAAACCGCCTACCCCCATCCCATCCGTTAGCTCTAGGTCTTGATCCGTGACTGACAGCAGTCAAAAATGACAGTGTTTGTATGGGAATCCGATGGCAAAAAACTTTTCCCAAAATTGAATTTTACACAATTTATGAATAGCAACGTTAAAAAATTCTGGGTAGAAGATTGTATTCATCGAGTTTGGCTATTTTAATAGTTATAATTTTCCATACATTTGTCTGTAATTTTTTTAATTGTGGCTAAATGCCCGGCAGCCGGGAAAGGTCTCAAATGGACTATATGCCCGGCAGTCTGAAATTTTCACAAAAATTTCCTCCGAAAGATTCTTTCAAGCTTCTTGATGGTATTTGATGATTTTTTAGAAATGCGGAGCGATTCCAAAAAATAATGTTCGTTTGCAAGACTCCGAGCCTTGGGCATACTATAAAATCGGCATGTGTTTGACACTTTGAAATTTACGCTTTCGACAGTTAAAGATATTTATCGAACTGGAACAGAAAGCTTCTTTCCAACCTAATGAGAACATGCGATGTTTCTTTAGAATAGTCAAGCGATTCTAAAAGTTATTGTGGATTTGTAGTGGGCGAATTCTCCAAGCTTGTGCATACCAGTAATGCATGCCATTTCAAGGTTCAAGGTTCATTTATTTCACACTATTCACATTAAATTAGCACAGGAAGAAAAGTATAGTTACAACACATCACTGGTGGTCCCTGTAATCTGATTGGCTCAAATTGGTGCAATTTATTCCCAAATTGCACCATTTTTTGCTCTAAATCACATCATTTTTCCAGCCAATGAGGAAGTTACACTTCAAACTTGCGGGCTGTCGTGGCGCTTTCGTGAGCGCTTGCGCTACACTGTAGAACTTTCCAGTAACCAAAAATAGCGCGCGCGTACAACTTAATTTAAGGTCGTGCGCTGCTGCGTATTTTGATATAAAAGCGTTTCCGGTTCTGCTTTTTATTTAAAAACCAGCTCAGTATTGCATCAATAAAATATTTGAATCGACCAAGTCCTGTATTTGGGCGATTTCAAATGGATGTAATAACACTTGCGGGCTGTCGCGGCGCGGCGCTCTCGTGAGCGCTTGCGATACAGTAGAACTTTCTAGTAACCAAAAATAGCGCGCGCGCGCAACTTGATTAAAGGTCGCGCGCTGCTCTATTGCGTATTGATGTAAAAGCGTTTCCGGTTCCGCTTTTTATTTAAAAACCGCCTCAGTTCTGCATCAATAAAATATTTGAATTGGCCAAGTCCTGTATTTGGGCGATTTCAAAATGGATTTAATAAAGTGGTAATTGAACTGAGTGGAGTGCAATTTTGGTATGAAATCATACTTGTGATTTCAAATCGAACTCGCGCTGCCCGCTCGTTCGATTTTGAAATCACGCGTATGATTTCAGACCAAATTGTGCAGGTTATAAAATGTGTATGGTGGTCAAAGTAGGGAAGATAAAGATCTTTGCGATTTTATGGTATGTACAAGCTCGGAGAATTCGTCCAGTACAAATCCACAATAACGTAACTTTTAGAATCGCTAGGCTATACTAAAGAAACATCGTATCTTCTTATTAGGTTTGAAAGAAGCTCTTTGCCGCAGTTCGATAAATATCTCTAACTGCCGATGTAAGCGTAAATTTTCAGTGTCAAACACATGCCGATTTTGTAGTATACCCAAGCTTGGATAATTCGTCATCTTGCAAACGAACATGAGTTTTTGAATCGCTCTACATTTCTAAAAAACATCAAAGACCATCAAAAAGATTGAAAGAATCTTTCAGAGGAATTCTATGAAAATTTCAGACTGCCGGGCATTTAGTCCATTGACCTTGCCCGGCTGCCGGGCATTTAGCCACAGCGTAATTTTTTTTTTCTAGACGTCCGCCTATCCAGCCAGATTTTGCACAAAAAAGTATGGAAAATTAGAAAAATTAACTGAGCGTCTTCTAGCCAAGCTGCATTCTCCAAACTAAATGAATACAGTCTTCTACCTAGTATCTTAATGTTTTGATTCATGAATTGTGTAAATTCAAGTTTGGAAAAAGTTATGTGCCATCGGTATTCCTTACAAACGTAATTTCTGACGTTTTGCCTTCCCGTTACACTATCACTCAATAGGACGCTCACTCGACATTAATATTTAAAACGCAAGCAAACGAACCAGTACTTCGAAACTTTAGCCTTGCAAAACATCGGCACTGATAGACGCACATAACAGTTAAAAAATCAAGAATGCAAGACCTGTAAAATTCGACGAAAAATTTGCGAGACCTGTAAAATTAGCCACAACAGGTGCGGTAGGAACGTAGAGGTCCGTTTAATTAACAAAAGGCAGTTACAGCGCTAGTGCACTATAATACATGTATTTGCACTGGTGCCAAAACAGTAAGATTGGGTACTAAGTCTTAATAAATAAATTAGCACGGGCTTTGACCTGCTTTGACCGACTCCGTTAATTATTCGTCAAAGGTACAGCAAACGGTTTTACAAAATTTGGATCAGAGGTGTTACAAACAGAGTTTTTTAGTCGGGTAAACTTCAGAATACCCGGCCACTTATTAGCATCTCATTGAATAAGAATAGCAACTATTGTTATATTCCTTGTTCTTCAAAGCACACCGACATATGCAAATGGTGGACGGGTATTCTGATGTTGCTCTTTTAGGCATTACTGTCTTTGAAATCAATTTCGCCGTTCCGTAGAGTCAATGGTGGACTAGAAGACAGCCGCTTGACGAGAACATGACATATTTAGAGATGTATTGACTTTTACAATACGCAAATGGTGGAAATGCAGAGGGGCTGGTGACTATGTGCTACCGGCAGTGACATATTGACTTACCTTAGATGCCTCAAGTTCCTAGAAATCGAAAACCGTGCGCAGTTTATCTGCTCTCTTTCTGATATGCAGGTCACGCACTCAGTATGTAAATGAATGACTGGTTATAATGTCGAGGCGGTTATTATCGGAGAGGGCGCGTTATTTTTCGGGTCATGTAGCAGCTCCGGTAACGTCTCACATGAATGGCTTAGCAATAGCAGCATTGCCCAAGCTGTAAAACAAAAGTCTTGGCCCTTCTTCGTGTGGAAGACACAGTACACTTCACAAAAGAACATGTGAGACGTTACCGGAGCTGCTACATGACCCGAAAAATAACGCGCCCTCTCCGATAATAACCGCGCTGATATTCATAACCAGTCATTTATTTACATACTGAGTGCGTGGCCTGCATATCAGAAAGAGAGCAGATAAACTGCGCACGGTTTTCGATTTCTAGGAACTTGAGGCATCTAAGGTAAGTCAATATGTCACTGCCGGTAGCACATAGTCACCGGCCCCTCTGCATTTCTACCATTTGCGTATTGTAAAAGTCAATACATCTCTAAATATGTCATGTTCTCGTCAAGCGGCTGCCTTCTGAGTCCACCATAATTGCGAACGAAGATGATAAAAAGTACATTGATTTTAGAGAGATCTTTTCTACGGAAGGTCGAAATTGATTTCAAAGACAGTAATGCCTAAAAGAGCAACTTCAGAAAACCCGTCCACCATTTGCATATGTCGGTGTGCTTTGAAGAACAAGGAATATAACAATAGTTGCTATTCTTATTCAATGAGATGCTAATAAGTGGCCTGGTATTCTGAAGTTTACCCGACTAAAAAACTCTGTTTGTAGCACCTCTGATCCAAATTTTGTAAAACCGTTTGCTGTACCTTTGACGAATATGATTTCAACGGAGTCGGTCAAAGCAGGTCAAAGCCCGTGCTAATTTATTTATAAGACTTAGTACCCAATCTTACTGTTTTGGCACCAGTGCAAATACATGTATTATAGTGCACTAGCGCTGTAACTGCCTTTTGTTAATTAAACGGACCTCTGCGTTCCTGCCGCACCTGTTGTGGCTAATTTTACAGGTCTCGCAAATTTTTCGTCGAATTTTACAGGTCTTGCATTCTTGATTTTTAACTGTTATGTGCGTCTATCAGTGCCGATGTTTTGCAAGGCTAAAAGAAAAGTTTCCAAGTACTGATTCGTTTGCTTGCGTTTTAAATATTAATGTCGAGTGAGCGTCCTATTGAGTGATAGTGTGACGGGAAGGCAAAGCCGTCAGAAATTACGTTTGTAAGGGAATCCCGATGGCACATAACTTTTTCCAAACTTGAATTTTACACAATTCATGAATCAAAACATTAAGATACTAAGTAGAAGACTGTATTCATTTAGTTTGGAGAATGCAGCTTGGCTAGAAGACGCTCAGTTAATTTTCTAATTTTCCATACTTTTTTGTGCAAAATCTTGCTGGATAGGCGGACGTCTAGAAAAAAAAATTACGCTGTGGCTAAATGCCCGGCAGCCGGGCAAGGTCAATGGACTAAATGCCCGGCAGTCTGAAATTTTCATAGAATTCCTCTGAAAGATTCTTTCAATCTTTTTGACGGTCTTTGATGTTTTTTAGAAATGTAGAGCGATTCAAAAACTCATGTTCGTTTGCAAGATGACGAATTATCCAAGCTTGGGTATACTACAAAATCGGCATGTGTTTGACACTGAAAATTTACGCTTACATCGGCAGTTAGAGATATTTATCGAACTGCGGCAAAGAGCTTCTTTCAAACCTAATAAGAAGATTCGATGTTTCTCTAGTATAGCCTAGCGATTCTAAAAGTTACGTTATTGTGGATTTGTACTGGACGAATCATTTCCGAGCTTGTACATACCATAAAATCGCAAAGATCTTTATCTTCCCTACTTTGACCACCATACACATTTTATAACCTGTACTGTAATTATTTTATAATGGTAATTGAACTGAGTGGAGTGCAATTTGGTCTGAAATCATACGCGTGATTTCAAAATCGAACGAGCGCGCAGCGCGAGTTCGATTTGAAATCACAAGTATGATTTCAGACCAAAATTGCACTCCACTCAGTTCAATTACCACTTTATTAAATCCATTTTGAAATCGCCCAAATACAGGACTTGGCCAATTCAAATATTTTATTGATGCAGAACTGAGGCGGTTTTTAAATAAAAAGCGGAACCGGAAACGCTTTTACTTCAATACGCAATAGAGCAGCGCGCGACCTTTCATCAAGTTGCGCGCGCGCGCTATTTTTGGTTACTAGAACGTTCTACTGTATCGCAAGCGCTCACGGAGCGCCGCGACAGCCCGCACGTGTTCTTACATCCATTTTGAAATTGGCGGCCCAAATACAGGACTTGGTCCCGATTTCAAATATTTTATTGATGCCATACTGAGCTGGTTTGTTTTTTAAATCAAAAAGCAGAAACCGGAAACGCTTTTACATCAAAATATGCAATAGAGCAGCGCACGACCTTCATTGCAGTTGTACGCGCGCGCTATTTTTTGGTTACTGGAAAGTTCTACAGTATAGCGCAAGCGGCTCACGAGAGCGCCGCGGACAGCCCGCAAGTTTGAAGTGTAACTTCCTCACTTGGCTGGAAAAATGTATGTGATTTAGAGCAACAAATTGGTGGCCATTTGGGAATAAATTTTGCACCAATTTGGAGCCAATCTTGTAATCATGTGTTGTAACTATACTTTTCTTCCTGTGCTAATTTAATGTGAATAGTGTGAAATAAATGAACCTTGAACCTTGAAATGGCATGCATTACTGGTATGCACAAGCTTGGAGAATTCGCCCACTACAAATCCACAATAACTTTTAGAATCGCTTGACTATTCTAAAGAAACATCGCATGTTCTCATTAGGTTGGAAAGAAGCTTTCTGTTCCAGTTCGATAAATATCTTTAACTGTCGAAAGCGTAAATTTCAAAGTGTCAAACACATGCCGATTTTATAGTATGCCCAAGGCTCGGAGTCTTGCAAACGAACATTATTTTTTGGAATCGCTCCGCATTTCTAAAAAATCATCAAATACCATCAAGAAGCTTGAAAGAATCTTTCGGAGGAAATTTTTGTGAAAATTTCAGACTGCCGGGCATATAGTCCATTTGAGACCTTTCCCGGCTGCCGGGCATTTAGCCACAATTAAAAAAATTACAGACAAATGTATGGAAAATTATAACTATTAAAATAGCCAAACTCGATGAATACAATCTTCTACCCAGAATTTTTTAACGTTGCTATTCATAAATTGTGTAAAATTCAATTTTGGGAAAAGTTTTTTGCCATCGGATTCCCATACAAACACTGTCATTTTTGACTGCTGTCAGTCACGGATCAAGACCTAGAGCTAACGGATGGGATGGGGGTAGGCGGTTTTGTTTTGCTTGCCCTGCCGGCTATTCTTCCTTTTGGGATTACCTCTTTTCTTACCCAAAATAAGGTGAGGCCCAGCCTCAGCGGGCCTCTCCCCTAGATCCGTTACTGGCTTTGTCTACCCGTCAAGATCGATGGAAATCGAAAGCAATGATAACGCCTCACAATTGCAACGAAAAGGGCTAGTATTCTGGTTTGTATAATGACCAACAAAGGCGGTCTAAGTCTTCAAAAGTTCTAGAAACTCATTTGAGCCACCTTGAAGCTCAAGTCGATTTCATTGTCAGAGCTGAGCGACTCATAAAATATATTTCAGTCCTTGTAAACAGACAGAAAATTCATTATATTGTTAGTTCCGCTGAATAAGCTATTGGAACTTCTAGAATAGTAATTGTGGATTTGGTTATTCAATCTAAGCTCCATGGATTTATTTCTCAGAATTTAACTATGCAATAAAACTACAGCCAATGGATTCAAAATATGATCGCCTGGAGTCACAAGCAAGACCGAATGAAAATCCCAGAAAAAGCGCTAGCGTCTTTTCCATTCTTTTCTTCTGGTGGGTGAGAGAGATTCTTGCCATTGGCCAAAAGCGTCCTCTGGAAAACGATGACTTGTTTCTTTTACTTGACGAGGACAAGACTCAGACATCGACTGAAAAACTTCACACGACATGGAATGAAGAAGCAATTCCCGCCTCATCCAAAACAGGAAATGGACATCGTTTGCTGAAAGCGCTTTTTCGAGCCTTTCCTTTTAGCGATTACGTGTTCATTTTGAGTTTAGGTTTGTTGCCTGCTGTTTGTAATGTACTTCAGCCCGTGTTCCTGAGTCTGCTTTTACCTGAATTAATGAAATTTCATGTTAAAGACTCCTCCTTGGCTTATATCTACGCTACTGGTCTCTGTATGAGCTCTTTCGTGAGAGCTGTTTGTTCTCATCAGTTTGGTTATTACACACAATTAATGGCGCTTAGATGGAAGTCAGCAACAATTGGAATCGTTTACAAACAGGTAAGGGAATTGTTGAACCCACGACTAATCTAGAAACGAAAACAAGAATCTTTACACTACAGTATAAATTATATATTAATCGCCCTGGAGGTCCTTTGTGAGCGACTATCAGTCCGAGACTTTCAAGGTCTGGTCCGTATAAAAAAAGACCAAGGGTAGATTAAATTGTCCACAGCCCTCTATTTTCTCGTATTTCAATTTGATGGTTGAACTCGAACGCGCAGATAAAATCGCGAGAGAACTGGACGCCAGCGCGAAATGGAAGACTTGACTGGGTACGGAGTGGGGACCAAGAAAAATAGAGGGGCTGTCGACATCTTTGGAAGAAAGTGAATTCCCCTGTTCTCCACAAACGGAAAAATCACACTGGTTGAAAGGCGACGAAAGTGTCATCACCATGACAACGGCTGATCATGATTGCTTTCAGTGCCGTATTCCGCTTTCTTCGCTCGAGCCGTCATACAACTACTCATTTATTATATGACTCAGGGAAAATCAAAAAAGCGCTGGTGTTAATTTGCACTCCAGTGCAAAATTAACAATTAACGATAAATTGGCTTACTCTCCGCCAATCACGATGAAGTAATTTTTCTCAGTTATATAATAAATCCGAGTCCCAGATGGGATTTGAACCCACGACTCGTCGTGACCTAGCCGGACGGTACAACTGCTGAGTTGCTGGAAACCCTATGGTGAGCAACGGTGAAATAGGGTCTTTGACTGGAACCGCATCGCGCTGCACATGATTAGGCACATATGAGCTCGTTAACTGAATCGTGCAATCACATTAGTGCATATCAAAGATGCCACCAACCATCCATCCTCAAAGAATATTAAATGCAGAAATGACATCAACTCGGAAACAAATCCGGGTTGCAGATGGGATTTGAACTCGCGAAGAGAAGGGGGTGGAAGTTGAAAGAAGAAAACGGCAGCTGCGATACTTGTGACAAGTACCTGGGTTACATTTATTATTAAATCAAGTTTTTGCGCCCTTAAGTAAGAAATTCCCGGTTCTAGGGGAAAGTGTCATCTATATTTCGGCATTGTTGGCCTATATCTGCATTATGCCAGCTATTATCATAATGATGTCTTTATACCATGTTGCAAACCTGTAGTTTTCTCTTCATTTTGGAGGTTCTCCGTCTGAGCCGAGCAGACATATCAAATGTAACAAGCGGATTTGTCATCAATCTAATCGCATCAGACTTACAGCGCTTGACAAGACTGTGATGCACGCTGTTCTTATAATTCAAGCAAGTTTGGAGCTGTGCAGTTTATCGTTTTTAATGTACATGTACTACTTGTTTGGCTGGAGACCCTTGACTGGTGTGTTGTTTCTAATGACCGTTGCACTGTATTGTGGTATGATGGGAAGAGCGTGCGCTATGTTAAGATCAAAAATCTCTAAAGTGGCTGATCAGCGTGTTGATATCATGAACGCCATCATCTCTGGAGTTCGCACAGTTAAGATGTATGCCTGGGAGTGGCCGTTCATGGAAAGAGTGAAAAGGATACGAAGGTAAGAGGAACCCAGTTAAAAGCAGTTTTACGGGCCAAACGGTGTTGACACCCGGAGACTTACGTTCATAGGCATTTCCGAATTATCTTTAGCCTCTTTCTCAAAGTGAGTCTTGGTGCTCATCCTTTGATATGAAAATGAAATTTCATTTACTCTTTTCACATTAGCGGCTGCGCACCAGGCCTCGATTTGACAAAGAGGCTTGGGGCAATGGGCTTTTTTAGATTTTTTCACACCAAGCTGGCTTGTTTCTCGCAAGCTTATAGCCTGACTGCACGCTCTCCGGGGGAAGAAAAAAAGTAGGAAAGGGAAAAGAGAAGACGACCTGTGAGAAGTTGATGCAGCTTAAAGTCTGGCTCAAAACAGTTTCCAGCACTTTCCAAGACGTAGATTTTGATGGGTCATGATTACCACTGTTTATCTGAATTGATGCTACAATCATGGTATCAAAAACCTTTTGCCGGCAAAATTCGAAAATAACGGGGGCCGTTACTTTCAGAATTCTACGGTATTCGCCCCAGAGGACAAATCGGTGAACACGATCGTCCAAGGAAAATTTGGATCAATATCAGTATCTGGGCAACTGCGCACCTACCCCTCCCCTAACCCAACATGTTATAATAAGTTATTTGCGTATGTTGTTGTAAATAAGTATATGTTGTAACGTTACTTTTATTTAGTAGAGCTGGAAAGTTCTAGAACCTTATGCTGTAAAGTATATAAGCGAATCGGTGTAGTTTATAGGTGGTTTTTCTCAGGGGAGTGTTCTTAGAGAGAATAATCTCGTGAGTCAGTAGTATTTACGCACGTAGTGTTGGCGGAGGCTGTGTTTGTTTAAGTTTGACAGAGGTCGCGTGGATATCTGGCAGAGGCCGTGTTCATATAAGTCGGAGAGAGGGAGGTCGAAGTATAATTTGCAAGCCTAGTGTGTGCTTGTTGTGTCTTCTGCGGAATTTACTACTTTGGTTTGGAATGAATAACCTTGTTGCTGTTCCGACAACCCTGCGTTCTGTTTGGACTGCAAAATACCTACAACTTCAAACAACGAACTCGCAACAAAAGCCTTTTAACTCAGTCAATAATTGTTTAAGATAATTCTCGATCTCCTCGTTCGCCAGTACCATTGAGTTGTAACAACGGGTCTTTGTCATACTTACCTCGATACTTACCTCATAGGATCTGACAGCGCCTTTAAAAGCCTTGTTGAAATTTGCCATTTGGATTTCATCTTGAAATTCTGGTGGTGGTGGTATGATATCATCAATCTGTGGTCGATCTTGAAATTCTGGTGGTGGTGCTATGATATTGTCTTCGTACTCTTGCGCCATTAGTTTGACAAATTTTCTTGATTTCATTAACTTTCGATACCGACAATTTATCTTATCGGATTCTTCTTTTTGCTTTTTCATTTCATTTTTGATTTTCTTGATGATCTCATCATTTTGTTTACATTGATTCTGAGATAAAATAATTGGTAGAACATCCTGATTAATAAGTTCAGGGTTATATTTATATAAATCTAACATTTGTTGCAATAAAGTTGTATTATCTTTTATTCTATATTTATATTGGTTTTATTTTTTCACTATTATTTTTCATTCTATATATTCTATAGTTAGAAAACTGCCTAAAACGAATAATTGAGGCCAAAAAAATCGTTTTTAGAGGGGTTTCGGCTGAAAAGTGGTTAGAACGAATAATTTAGGCTGAAAAACCTCAGAGGCTTAATCTCAGGGGCGTGCTCATAAGCATATTTACTAAACTACTTTTGAGCCACCTTAAGTCTGCTCATTGTTGGAAAATTAGACTTTTATCAAGTCTCGTTTGTAAGACAACAAGAAAATTGTAGCAAAGAAGCCACTGCATTGCGTTGCTCGATTTGTAAGTTAACATTCGACTTCACCATGCCAACTTATAAATCTCAACCAATCAGCACTTTGCGTCCAAACATTTCGAAGAAGTGATTCAAAATTCAAAGCGGTGCGGGGCAGCCTCTTCTTTCCCTTTCCTCTCCGCCTTTCCGGTTTTGTCAGCATTAATCATTTACTGCTCACCCTCGAATCTCCCTTACCAAACCAAACACTATTTTAAATGCATTTAAATACTATTTGAAAA
This sequence comes from Platygyra sinensis, assembly GCA_019787425.1. Taxonomy (NCBI): domain Eukaryota; kingdom Metazoa; phylum Cnidaria; class Anthozoa; order Scleractinia; family Merulinidae; genus Platygyra; species Platygyra sinensis. The sequence goes on from JAHPZR010003918.1 coordinate 19,521, forward strand.
ACTGTTTTTAACGTATTTTATAAAATAGATTAAAAATAGGGCGAAAAATGTATTTTTAAGGTATCTTTCGACTGATTTTAAAGGTGTGTAAACCTGTTTAAAACACTATTGAAACAAAGTTTGAAATGTATTTTGAAAAGCGTTTTAAAAATATAGTTTAAATTCCAAACCTCGAACTCCCCTGCTAAGTTTAAAAATATAATTAAAATAGTCTGTAACTACTTTAAAAATCTCTCGAGGAACACAGCATTCGGAATAAAAACAGGATACAAATAGTGATTAAAACAGCTTTTAATCTCCAAGACTATTTTTAAAGTAGTTTTAATGACAATTTTAAAAGTATTTTGTACAAAATAGATTTAAAATAGGTGCAAAATTATATTTTAACATATTTTTCAACTGATTTTAAAGGTGTTAAAACCTGTTTAAAACACTATTGAAATCCACCGTCTCAAAATATATTTCAATAGTACTTTAAACAGTTTAAAAATCAAAGTGGATCATATATGAAAAAATATCTCAAATACAATATAAATATATCAAAATAGCTTTAAAATAGTCTAGAAATGGCATACAGTAATATAGTATAAACAGCATAAAAATAGTACAAAATAGTATACAAACAGTATGAAAATACAGTAAAAATAGTATTAAAATAGGATAAAACTACTGTGAAAATAGTTCAAAAATAGTATCAAAACAGCATAAAAATAGTGCTACAAAATCTTAAACTTAACTTTGTTCTAGCTGTGTGCAACCATGACATGGCAGAAGTCAGTGTACACTGTACGGCAAACTCAAGCTTGAGGGTGGTACTTGGCCCTACTTGTATAATAAATGTACTGTACTGTAGCTCTATGCCAACTGTATCTCTCATGAAAAGCTGTAAATATAATAAGACTGGAGCCTGTGATATTTTCTCAACATGAAAGGGGTCAAAGGAACCTATGTATCACTGCCAAAAGATTCATATCACTTATTTTTAAAGTTGGAAATTGAGGCTAAGGGTCCATTACTTGGTATAAAACATCTTCCGTACCACTCATTGCAACACAAAATAAAGGCAATTTAAATGACTGTATGCTACAGTGTGTGTCTGTACAGTACATGGGAAAATATACACATGCCTGCAGAACATGCAGCAATCACTCCTAATCAACAGAACCCTTGACCAATTTAGAGGGTACAACTTCATTACATAGACTTTTGTACATTTAGTAGGTGATAATCATGTTCTGCAAAGGTTTTATACATCTTTCCTCATATCGTCTGAACCTACAATATTATTTTTGCAGGGTTTTAAAACATTTAAACCCTGCATCATAATTTTATGTGATCCATATGTCACAGCTGCAAGAACCAATTTGTTGCATGAACTTGTCTCATTTACATGTACAACATGTGCATGTGGCAATTAAAGCTGTGCCATCTTATTGGGCCTACAGATGTTCAAAATCTTGGGTACAGTAGACATTAATTTGATAAATAACATGCAAAACTCGTATGACAATCAGAAAAATAACTGTATATTGCAGAAATAACTTATCTATTTGCAGTAGTGTTATCTATATTCTTTAGCTTGGCCTGAAACATGTTACCCTAATCTAATTCTTGATATTATTGTTGCTTGAGCTGATTAACTTGGTTAACTAAGACAGTTGGTGTGAAACCATTCTTTTCAACAGTAGACTTTCACAGGCATTGGGAAAATATTCACTTACTGTTAGTGAGATGTAGACTACAGGTAAGTACTTGACTTTTGTACCTCTTTCACTATCAGAAAAAAATGTTGATTTTCTTTCGCATCATGCATGACGGCAGACTAAGCCAAAGAGGGAATACATGTACTCAAGTATTAGAGTAAATTTGCTCAAGTTTGGTGGTTTGGTTGAGTGGACAAGAAAACTTAGCCTGAGCAGTGTTAAACTTTTCTTTACATGACCCCTGGTTGCTTTTTACCCCAGGTTGAATCACTGCAGAGAGTGCTAAAAATAAACACTTTACACTAACCAGGGTTGTCAGTCTGCAACAGTGTGTGGTTTGCTTCAAGCCTGACCTGGGCTGGCCTTTCTACCAATGAAAAACTGAAAACATGGGCTAGAAAGATGACAAACAAAACCTAGAAAGTACAACGGAATGGTGGGAGGTCCTGATGTAAAAAACAAAACAAAAACAAAAAAAAAACAACAAAACAAAACAAGAAACAACATGGTTGTTTAAGTACTAAGCCGGGTTAGCTTTTGGTCCACTGTTTACATGTAAGAATTGAAGAAATTTCGACCCTTCTCACCCGGTCAACCCAATACTTGACAAGGGTATAATATAACCCAGCAAGGGGGGCTGACCCAGCTTTACTATTGTTTTCATGTAAACGTGTAAAAACATTTGATTGCAAAAGGATTACCCGCCATGGCGATTCAACCCAGGGTAAAAAGCAACCCAGGGTTGTATAAACAGGGCCCTAAGCTGCATTCCTTTGGGGTGATCTGGATCATGATTAGTGATCTAAGATCTGTCTGGATCATGGTGCATCAAAGGAACCGGCGAATCCATAACCAGAGTGGATTCACCGGTTCCTTTGATGCACCATGATCCAGACAGATCTTGGATCACTGATCCGGATCCGGATCACCCCAAGGGAACGCACCCTTAGTAATAATTAAGATGTCCTGCAAGATGAGCAATACAATGAGTTGAAAGCATGGATAAATTTAAAATCCAAGCATAAATGTAGTACCTTGTATTTATTGTTCACAATGAATGCTTTAAAGTGCTCTAAGCTCTGCAAGAAACATTTTTTTTGGGGAAATAAATTTATAGAATGCCAGTTTGGGCTTAGGGCCCCTGTTTTAAGAGTTATTTATCTAATAAATTTGACCGGCCAGAAACGATACTTGACCAAGCTGAAATGAATTTGGCTGCTCATGGTGTCCGGAGACTCTCTGGAAATTATTTTGAGTCCTGTACAGTGTATTTAATATGTGATACTAGTATAATTATGTAAAAGTTAACAAACATTATCCCACAAAGCTGTAAAGTCCATTCACTTCTAACAAGTACTTTCACTGATGTTGCACAACTGTAGTAGCTACATACATAGAGCTTCCTTTCTAACCCTAAATATAATTCTTCCTTTGAAAGTTTACCAACAATTGCAGCTTTGTAACTGGAAGGCATTTGAAAACTCACAGAGACTTTGACCCTAACAGGGCAGCACCACTCTCCATCTGCAGTATCTCAAAGCTGAAAATAACAACAAAATTATTTATTTTATTTATTTATTCTTGCCTTCATGTACATGTATGTGTGTTGTTATCAAGTAAAGTGTATGAGTTAAGTTGCCTTTCCACTTGTCTTGAAGAAAAACAAACTGTTTGATTTACTTCCAGCTCGCACTTTAATTTCCCTACGAATAGATCAAAGCACTTTATGGCATGTCAAGAAAGTAAAATTATCACAGTGCATGAGTCATGTACATGTATTTACGGCTGCACGAATACAGTGTACATATAGTTGCAAACATGCAACTGCCATTACTGATCATACATGTACATGTAATTTAACAGTGCCTACTTAAAAAGACTGGACGAAGAACAATTCAAAATTCAGAGCGATGTTTCATGAGCAATCATCTACCGGTAATGCGATAAGACAGCCGAAGTGGTTACAAGGGCATGTTAGATTTCCGAATGAAATGCCACACCAAGACAGAAGATCGTTTGGCTTACCTCCATTTGGTTGAAGCATTACCATCTCCATCAGAAAGACAAATCATGGACGCTGCATCCAGGAGTCGTATGATTCGGTTCGGTCCCTTTCTGTCCATGCAGTAAAAGGTACAAGTAACCAACAAATATTAAATGTCTACTAGAAATGGAAACAGATCACGTGGTCACTCGCATCATCTTTCACGCAATCACAGCTGACCAAAATGCTCGCATATTGCACAGGCGGTTCACCGACGGGTCAGCGGAAAATCGGTTTCTTTCCGCCAAAAAAAAATTTACGACCGCCAAAAACGAAGCAGCATATTGG
>JAHPZR010003919.1:0-22358 GCA_019787425.1 Platygyra sinensis
GAAGAAGAAAAGATCGAGGTCATAATTAAGGTCATTCCACTGAAATAGAGCCTGCACTTAGATTTTTGTCAAACTTTTCCTGTTGATTGATCATATTATAGAGACTTAAATTTTTAAATCATGAAAAAGGAGGGGTCCCCATTCCATGCCCATGTTCATTTAGGAGCAACAACACCTTGTTTATACCCCATACAGGGTTCGCACGGGTCGTGGAAAACCTGGAAAGTCATGGAATTTAAGAATTCCATTTCCAGGCTGAAAAGTCATGGAATTCAGTTAATTGTTGGTCCTTGAAAGTCACGGAAAATTAAAGTTCTGTTTCATAGGTTATTTACTGCGGATCACAAGGCAAGGACAATGTGAGATAGAGAGGAGTAATTGTAAGAAGCGTCAACGGCACGCATTTTGGTGAACTCCAGAGTTTGTGTCTCTTGAACTGTTTAAGGTTAAAAAACGCTCTAAAACAAGTTTAGGGTTTGAATTTTTGAAACTGACAGCTAATCCTAAGGTCTTGGAAAACTTGAAAAGGTCATGGAAAAAGTCATGGGAATTCATAGAATTTGAAGAGCTCAAAAGAGTGCGAACCCTGCCATATGAACCCTGTCATGATTATAGTCACGATTGCTTACTCAATTCACGTTTCCGACGATTGTTTCTTTTTCTACTGTGAGAATTGGTCCATATTTTTAAATAGAGAAATTTATCACTCAATTTAAAACAAAAGAAAAAAATTGATAGGTCACTGTACTCGTTTTCGAGAAAATGACGATTTACCACTATGGCGAGGTCCAGCCGTAAAGGAAAAGCCGCCATTTTTTTTTACTGCGCGCGCGATGATCTCCCCTGAAATTATACGCAGCACTTATACCTGCCAACTCTCACGCCTTAGGCGTGAGTCTCACCCCTGCGGGTTGAAAACTTCGATCTCACGCCGGCTCACGCTTGCGGGCCAATTTCTCACGCCTGATTGAAAAATGTGAGTTGTGCCGTCTTGCTTGACACAATTTCCAAAAATATGTTAACTCAGACCCATGTAAGGAATGAAAACCATGTGTAAAATGATAAAATGACAATACCTTCCTCGCGATCTCTGATTTTTGAAGTGAAAAGCACTGGGAGCAAACTATAGCGCTGATGTTATCAACTAACGTCGGTCCTTGTGGATAAACGCTTTCTCGATATCTTCGCCGTCGGCAGACTTCGGACGTCTTCGGAAGACTTCGGACCTGTTTGGAAGACTGCGGACTTCTTCGAGAATCTTCGGAAATGATCTTGTCGTCTTCAAAAATCCCAGTACTCCCAGCATAAAAATCTCACGCTTATATCTCAGAAAAAGTTGTCAGGTATAAGCACTGCCCGCACAAAACATTGTTTGTATTTCGGATTAAAGTGACGATTTTTTGAAATTATGTAGTCGTAGAAGTCTTTATTAACAAATCAGTCACAACATATGTGTGGCTTTACAATCGATGACAAACTAAGCTAAGCTGATAAACCAGTCAAATATGTCAATGCCTTCATAACTTTTTTTTTTTTTGGAAAACGCGAAAATCTGGGTCGGTCGGACGACAGTAAACAGAGAAGAAAAAGGGGATGACCTTATGTAAATAAAGACAACTTACAGGCATTTCAATCGAAATTTTTTCTTTTCAGGAAGTACTAAACGTCAAACGGTTCATTATGGTGAGATTCTAGCACATTTAAAAGGGTGTACACCATTAAAACTTGTGTAGCTGTTTTCATTTTCAGTCGTAAGATCAGTCGACACACCGATTTGTCGCGCCAGTACTAGCCTGCAAACAGGCTCTCCGTATGTTTTTTTTTTTGCTTTCGAATAGCTAGGGGGCGGGCGAAAGAGAGGAGAGCCTGCAATGGTCCTTGTGCGATTTGAGTTCTCCCTCTTTTTCCGCTTGACTGATCTTTTACCTCGTGTCATTGCTTAGCCGCGGTCGCCCATAGCAACCGAACGACATTTCAGTCAAAAAATCCGAGAATTATTGCCTGAAAGCTAAACCTTGAATGGGAACATCTTTTCCGAACTTTCCTTACGTGATTTAGACAAAAAAAATGACCTCGGCGGGCTAGAAAGGAGAACGAAACAGAAAACAAAGCAGACAGCATAATTACTCGCTAATAATTATTCACCGCGTGTTGTTCAGCACGAAACTAAAATAAAGCTTGCTTCTGGATAATTTCAGCCTTAAAAGCTAGCAAATGATCCAAATTACTCTCTGTATCCTTACAAATGTCCTGACTTCCATCTCTGAAAAATTTTGCCCAATTTTGAGCAAATAAACATTCCTCCGCGACCCGTCGGCAACCGACTGAAATCCCTCTGCTCATTTATTTGACATGTGTCAAGTTGAATTGGCCAATCAGCAATTTACGTTCAGAATCTGAATGTAAATACTCAAATCGTTCAAGGATCATTGCAGGCTCTCCTCTCTCTTCTCGCCCACAAGCTATTGGAAGGGAAAAAACCCATACGGAGAGCCTGTTTGCAGGCTACGCCAGTACAGTCTGATTGAACATTTGCTGTTTATTAGTTCATTTACTCCATTGTACAACTCAGCGAGAATGGGCATGACGCGTTTCGGACAGGCACTCGTCGTCTCCAAATCATCGAAGTTAAATTCAGGAAAGGAATCAGAAGGTAGGTCGAGAATATTAGACCGTTTTAAATCGCACATAAGTAGGAGTTCGTGATCGTTTAACACACCTTCACCATGGCTTATCAAAAGTTGATTGCGAACTTCTTTACATTAAGTCATCCTGATAAACAGAGGACGAAAATCACGTCGATAACTTGACAGTGCAGAAACTATGGTTTCCGACGGTGCTGCTTTGTGTTTGTGAATTTCTGTCACAACGGCATTCTCTCCCCAATCTTCTCACAGGTTTCGGCGTCCCCGTCGCCGTCCACGTTCCCGCTGCTTAAAGGCAACCTACGTGAGTCTTTGATCACGTGACCTGCTGGTTGATTTTACTGTCTACAGTTGAGTCAACAGTACAAGAGCATACGAGTTTTCTTCAAATCGCTAAAAAACCTCGTCTTCGATTCTCAGACAGTGCGCTGGTGGCAAACGATAGAAACAGGACGCAAATAACGCAGTGGGACATTTAAAACAAAGGAAAGTCGGGCTGGACTGTAAGAGTTCCTTCGTTTTAGAAGTCCCAATGCGTTATTTGCGTCCCAGCATATATTATTTATTCCGTACCATTTGACCAGATGGTGACTTCTTTCGTGAAATATTTGTAGTTTCGAAGATAAATTATGAGAAGTTTCTTGCGTTATTTCCTTAAACACGGAAGAAAATTTGAACAGGACATGTTGATGGTGGAACCGGAGAACTCTGGACTGGAGATTGGATTGGATCCTATGATATTTTTATAATGTCTAATTATCTGCGTTACGAAGTTTAGCAGATAATTGCTTTCTGCACGTTCTGTATGGAATGTGGTCCTCGTTAAGTACGCGTTCTGTTATGTCTCTTGTGTGTTAAGTTATGTGCATAGCGGTATATAAGTGTGTGGTTAATTTGTATTCATCCTTCGGGTTGTGAACGCCATCGCATACACAACTTTAATTTTCAGTTCATCGACCGGAGTAGCTGACCTTCACTTTCCTTGGACGAGGCAGACGTCGGTTTGGCCGTAATGGATCCAGCGATCAGCGAAGCGATTAAGTCTACTGTTGACGCGTCGGTCGGTCGTCTAACGGATAGCCTTACTGAAGTGATCGAGGCGAGGCTCGGTAGTTTTGCTCAACGTTTCTCCGAAGAGAATGGCGCCACCGTCGAACAAGCTGTTAAAAAGGCCCGCCGTGAAAACTATACATGTAAAAGAAAGGGAAATCAGCAGCAACTTGATCACGAGCTTGAGGTGCTGGATAAATTTGATGCGGCAGCGAGTGCTCTGAAGAACAAGTCATACGACAAAGTGAAAACCGTCTTGGAGGAAGGTACTGGTATCGTATCCAAGCGCATAAAAGCCATTAAGTTAGCTGATAAAAGCGAGTTTGGTTGGCAAACCGTGAACGAGTACCTGTCAGACGAGCTGGCGTCAGACTCTGACGACGAAAAAAGGATGTATCGCGCGGAGAGGAGAGCGGAAAGGAAAATCAAGGATAAGCGTCGTCGTCAGACTCGCCCTTTCACTCGTGGAAGCTCCCAGCCTACCGCTTCGAATGTTTCTTCGAATTCGCAAAGGCACTTTGCAGGAGATCATGCAGTCCGTAAGGATTCAAACCCTCCCCGACGCTTGGGTCCCTGTTTCAAGATAAGTATTTAAATCTTTTTTTGTTTGGTTCAGTTCACTCACGTGTCTTACTTCTTTGTTTTTTGCTTCGGATTGATGGCGTTGCTCGCAGCCCACAATCCAATGTTCTCCATGATTTTATGTGTCTTGTTATCATTTGATTTTATTCGCTTAAGTTAGGGCAGAATGTCTAATTATCTGCGTTACGAAGTTTAGCAGATAATTGCTTTCTGCACGTTCTGTATGGAATGTGGTCCTCGTTAAGTACGCGTTCTGTTATGTCTCTTGTGTGTTAAGTTATGTGCATAGCGGTATATAAGTGTGTGGTTAATTTGTATTCATCCTTCGGGTTGTGAACGCCATCGCATACACAACTTTAATTTTTAATTTTGCGTTGTTTATCTTATAGTGCGGGGAGTTTGGCCATCTGAGCGCCTTCTGTTCTAAGTCCTCTGTTGCGCCGAAGAGTGACTCGCGCCATTCTTGACTAGACGTGGATGCAAGCTCAGAGGACGTTCTTCAGCATCCAGTTGAGTTCGATTTTTCTTCCTTTTTTGGGGGTAGTTACGACGAATTTAATTTTAAAAGCGCTAGCAGTGCTGTCAAGGGCCGTTTGAGCGCCTCCATTGACTTTTGGAAGAGCACCTTATGCGCTCCTGAGTTTGTGCTCGACACCATCAGGCGGGGGTACAGGCTTCCTTTCGCGGAATATCCGCCCTCCTGTTTTTTGGCTAATAATAGATCGGCCTTTCAGCATCCCGATTTTGTGACGCAGGCCATCTCAGAGCTCTTAGCCAACGGTTGCATCGTTGAGCACAGTGTTCCGCCATTTTGCGTTAACCCCTTGTCAGTTGCTGAAGGGAAGAAGCTGCGCTTAGTCATCGATCTCAGGCATGTTAACAGCTTCCTTGTCAGGTTTAAATTTAAGTACGAGGATCTTCGCTCCCTATCTCAAGTTCTCGAGGAGGGGCAATGGTTCTTTACATGGGACCTCAAGTCAGGGTATCACCATGTCGATATCTGCTTGGAGCATCAGATGTATCTCGGTTTTTCTTGGCCGTTTAGCGGCATGCTAAGATATTTTACCTTCACAGTATTGCCCTTCGGCCTTAGTAGCGCCTGTTTTTGCTTCACCAAGCTGTTGCGTCCGTTAGTCAGTCGCTGGCGCTCTATGGGTCACAATAGCTTTATCTATCTTGACGATGGGCTCGGAAGCCACCCGGTTAAGTGTTCCGCCGCAGCAGCTGCCATGATCCAAAAGAAAGAGCTCAACTCCGCAGGTCTCCTTGTGAATGAAGAAAAATATCATTGGCATCCCATGCAGGTAGGCGAATGGCTGGGTTTGGTGATTAACACTATTACTATGTCTTTTCATATTCCGGAAAGGAAGGTGGATAAGCTTAAGAGTCTTTTAAGCTCTGCAATTGGAGATGCGTCGTCCTCGTATCGAGAATTGGCCAGGTCGCGGGTTCTATAATTTCTGTAGCCTTGGCAGTGGGACCCATTTCACGTCTTCTAACCAGACAAATGTACCTTGCAATTGAATCACGATCAGCGTGGGACCACACCCTTTGGTTTTCCCCGGCTCTTTTGGAAGAGTTGAGATTTTGGTACAACAATATCGACTCGTTTAACGGCTATTCTCTTCGTCCGCCCCCTGATTCGTCGACGGTTGTTTTCTCTGATGCTAGTGATGTCGCTTTTGGCGGTTTTTCGGCCTCATTGGACGGCGTAGTGGCTAGCGGTATGTTCACGCCTGAAGACCTCGGTCAGAGTTCCACGTACCGCGAGTTGAAAGCTATTTATTATGTGCTGTTGTCCTGCGCGGAGCAACTGCGGCAGAAGAGAGTATAGGTTTTCACCGACAATCAAGGAGCTGCAAGAATAGTTTCTGTTGGCAGTTCCAAAGTCCACCTCCAGTCTGTTGCTATGAGCATTTTTTATCTTTGTTTATCAAACGGGATCACCCTTGAAGCAGTGGATCCCCAGGTCGCAGAATGAGAAGGCTGATCTCCTTAGCCGATTCGTTGACAAGGACGATTGGTGCGTCAATCCTTCAGTTTTCCGCCTCCTTGATGCTAAATGGGGTCCTCATACATTCGACCGCTTTGCAACCTATTACAATGCACAGCTCCCTCGGTTTAACTCGAAGTTTGCCTCTCCCGGATGTAGTGGGGTCGACGCCTTGGCACAAGACTGGAGCTCCGAAAACAACTGGATTTGTCCCCCAGTTAGTCTCATCGTCGATTCCGTCTGTCATCTCATGTCTTGCTCTGGCCGCGGGACGTTGATCATCCCCGAGTGGCCCTCCGCTCATTTTTGGCCTTTCTTGCGTGATGGATCTTCTCGGTTTAGCTCGTTTGTCACGGAAGTGTTTGTTCTGTCTGCGGTTGGCGACCTGCTACTGGAGGGTCCCGGTCAGAAGCAGATCTATAAATCTCGACCTTCTGTTTTTCGTGGCTGCCCAAAGTTCAGGATGCTGGCTTTGCGTTTAGATTTTAGGTGAGTTGCTTTGCCTTTGCGGCATATTTTTCGAGCCCGGCGTTGCACGTTTTTTGATTGCGCACGTTTTGTTTATTCGGAGCATTTTCGAGCCTGATTTGGCGTGTGTCTTTAGCCTTATGTGGCATGTCTTTAGGCCTGATTTGGCCAATTTTAGGCCCGATGAGGCATTTGTTTGGCCTGTAGTGGCCCCTGGCCAGTAGTTTCACCTGGTTTTTTCAGTTTGCAAATTTATTAGGTGTGGGTAAGTTAATTAATGCCGCACAGCCGACCATCGCTTTTGGAATATCCTCTTCTGATACCGATATTGCTCTTCTGTATGAGCTTGCACTTTTCATTTCGTTCACCTTGTGTTTTTGTTTTTCAGATGTTCTAACTTCCGGGATTTGGAGCGATGCAGCAGCTTTGGAGGACCCATTACTACGCAGCTTGGTTCCAGACCTTCTTGATTTGCAGCTGGGATCCAGGGCCCCTTCTACTTTAACCAGGTACAAGTCAGGCTGGTTGAGATGGCGCGGATGGGCGTCCTCGAAGATTGGTGTCCCTGTCCTTCCGGCAAAGCCCTTACACATCGCTCTTTTTATTACAGAACTTACGAACGTTTGCCTTGCGAACAATACGGGTGTATCCCCCATAGAAACTGTTGTTTATGGCATTAAGTGGGCCCACTCTATGGCCGGGCTAGAAGTATGTCCTGTCAATCATCCCCTTGTGAAATCTTCTCTTGAGGGCGCTAAAAGGAAATTGGCGCGTCCTGTTCGCCCGAAAGAGCCTTTATCCGTAGATACGGTGCAGGCAATTGCTGATTTTTATGTTTCAAGTAATTCTCTTGCCACTCTTCGTTTTTTGTTCATATTGTTAGTTGGTTTTTATGGGTTTTTTCGTATTGATGAAATTAACAGTTTTTGCCTTCAGGATGTGACCATTAAGGCTGACCACATGTCTATTTATGTCGCCAAGCGAAAAAATGACCAGTATCGGGAAGGTCACACCTCTTGTCTTGTCAGGTCTGGGAAATCTACGTGCCCAGTTTCCATTACTGAGCGAATTATTAAGGTTTTGTCGCAGTCCAATCCATCGTTTCCACTTGTTCGTCGTATTGTTAGGTCCAAATCAGGCGAGTATTTCCACGCTAGCAAGGGCGTGTCTATTTCCACTCTTAGGGAGGAATTCAAGAAGTACATCCAGCCCTTTGTTGATGACGTTGCCAAATACGGCACGCATAGTATGAGGTCTGGTGCCGCATCGAACCCCGCTTGCAGGCGCATACCGGGCGATCTATTGGATATGCATGCTGGGTGGAGGTGTCCTTCCTCGAAGAACAGATACATTAAGCATACAATGGAAGATCGTTTAAGCGTTTCAAAATCGCTTTTGCTCTAAGGTTATACTTAACGCTAGTTTACAGTTTATTCTTATTTAGCCGACAGAGCTTTTCTTGTCATTAGTTTGCGATTATTTGTGGTTTTTGGTAGTTTATGATTATTGTACTTCCAGTTTGCAACTTATTTATCGTATTTATTATGTCCATTAATTTACTGTAGCCTAGAAGTCCTGGCGGGGGACGTAAGTTGAGCCTGGCCCGTCCCAGATTTCCTGTCCTGTGTTTTCCCTACGGGGTTTTTTGAGGCAGGTTTTCTTCTGGCCCCCCTGGCTCGCCTACTCGAAGTTAATTGATCCGGTTATGATAATAATCATATATTTCAATTGTAGTTGAATAAACTGATTGATGGCGTTGCTCGCAGCCCACAATCCAATGTTCTCCATGATTTTATGTGTCTTGTTATCATTTGATTTTATTCGCTTAAGTTAGGGCAGAAGGGTTCTTTTTACGTCTAAGGCAGCAAAATTATAGGGCTGGGGTTACGGCCAATCCCTCGACCGACTTCTTTGCTTGTCAGAGTACAATGCTACGCTGACGAGTAGGAGAGCCGAATTGTAGAAGACCAAAGATTCACGTAGATTTTCCGGTTCAAAAAGGTGAAAAAAATGAACAGAGAAAATGGGCCGGCAAAATTTGCAAGGAGGAAAGAACCATTAGGGAAAAAGGGAACTAAGAAAGACACCCAAAGACCACTTTTCAATCACCACATTTTCATATACTTATAGTGGTTATTAATATCCAACTAAATTGGCTTGAGACAATATAAGGATAGTATGACAATATACAATAGCATCTCTATACATTTAGGGAAACAAGGCAAACTCGTATCGAAAAACATTGTGTCAAATGGTATGATTGATTTTCCGCAACTTCTAGGCATCTCTTCACTGTAGTGGATTTGACTGGCCAATAAGTTTGAGAAACCAAGAGACAAGCGTCATGCAAGAGACACAACATTGTCGATATACGTTTTTCTACACTTTCATACTATCTTCAACTCTTCATTTAAAACAACTTTCTCTCATTCAGCATTCACGTGCCCACGAAGCTACAGGGTCAGTACACTTTAAAACCGAAGGCTTAAGTTAAAGAAGTCTTTGTTCACGAATTCACCAATTTTATATTTAAGCCTCTAAAAATCTGCTCGTAAGTTTGCACAAATTCTACCTTCCGTGATACGCTCATTAACCTGGAAACTGTACGTGTCCTACCATCTTCCTCGAAGGAGACCCTGTTCGCTGGGTATATACTCATAAAACAGCCCGTATTATGCGTCCAATTATAATGTTTGCTCAGTGAAATACTAATTCTGTTGACCTTCCAAACCTGTGGCGGTTTAAGAATGACGTGGAAACCCCAACCCTCCGTAGGAAAAAATGGCGACTACATTTACCCATAATTCGTACCGCACGTAGAGTAGTCCTAACATGTTAGGTTAGCACAGGGACATACAGTCAACTCTCTCGTAAGCGGACACCCTCGGGAATTGAAAAACGTGTCCGTTAGTAGAGCTGTCCGCTTACGAGAATTATTCCCGTAAGCGGACACCAAAGAAAAATAGGGTGGATGTCCGCTTACGGGAGAGTTAATTAGCGGGTGTTAATTGTGTTTTATTGCGTAGACAAAAATAGCAACTGAAGATATAAAGCGAAACTCTTTATTGATGTAAAAAGCGATCCCCGCTGTTCTGTTGCTCTGTTAAAGGTCATATTTTTGTTGATTTATTGCAAATTAAAGACAAATTTCATTGCCAAGAGTCAATTACGTACATGGTGTGTCCGCTTACGAGAGAGCGTAAACAAAAGAAAAATCCAATTTTCATTTTCAAAAGTGTCCGCGTCCGCATACGAGAGAGTGTCCATTTACGGGAATGTGTAAATAGAAAGTTTGACTGAGAGGTAAAAACGGGGATTTAAAAAGCCGTCCGTAAGTAGAGCTGTCCGCTTACGAGAGTGTCCGTTAGCGGAGAGTTGACTGTATGTTGCAAAAGTATGGCTTTCCTTATACTGTGATGGGCTCCTGGCTGTGTAAGGTTTGTATGATTAAAAAGTCTGCATTGGGACCAAGTGGCCCATCAGGCCGGAGCATCGATCGCAGGGTTACCCACCCCCAGCATTGAATTCACCAGTACCCAAGGTTCGTATGATACTGCGGTAAAATGAACAGTTGCCATCTTTTTTTCCTTCGGAGGATTGAGATATAAAACAAGCTATCTTGTAAAAGAATTTCGACAAAAAGTATGGTGACAAAAGCCTTGCGTGGTATGACGTCACGTTGCTTAGTAACTTCTTTGACCTAAATCACGGGCTCAGAGGTCATCGAGACCGAATCTCAGTTGACATAAACTGAGTATCTTTGTAACTAGCACAACACAACACAACGGGAACATTATAGCTAATACATCTAGATTCACTTTGTTTTGAAAAGCGTAATTAGTACAACAAATTGCTCGAAGCTCGGCTATTATAGATGTCCGTCGCAAATTAGGATTACATATAAGACATAAAACAGTCGTATTCCACAACTGTCTTTGTGTAGTGTAGCTTTGAAGGCCCTAGTTCTAGTCTTAAAGGCTTCGCCATTTATCAATTAATTTTTTTTATAACTCACAGTTTTGAAAAAGTGTTCTTAAATTTCTAGGAGCAAAGCTACCGGTATAAAAACAAACTACCCTTACTTCATGAAGGAACAGCTCACTAGCTTCGACTTGTCAGGAAAATTTCACGCAGAAACCCTTGAAAGAGAAGTCATCAGCGATAAGACTCCTTTCTCATCAATTCTGGATCAGTTTCCCTGATGCTGATCTAAGCACTCCTCAACATGGATTTCCAAGCAGTCAAAATCTGGGGCTGTCCATAAGCAATTCGGGCATTGGTTCTCTAAGTCAGCAGAGGCGGGGTGGGCCTGGACTTCACTGCATTCCAAAGCATGTATCTGAAGTGTGTCAAAATCAGGAAACATTTGACGACAGGCTGGGCATTCCCACTCCTCCTCGTCTGCGCGGGGGAACTGCTCTCGACGATCTCCGCCCATTCGCGCTCGGTCATAGTTTCTCGTTGCCAAGGAGTCATAATCTGGGAATGTCCCTAAGCCACTCGGGCCTTGGTTCTCTAAGTCGGCAGAGGCGGGGTGGGCCTGGACTCCATTGCATTCCAAAGCATGTATCTCAAGTGTGTGATAATCAGGAAACATTCGACGACAGGTTGGGCATTTCCAGTCCTCCTCGTCTGCGCGAGGGAACTGCTCTCGACGATCTCCGCCCATTTGCGCCCGGTCATAGTTTCTCTTTGCCAAGGAGTCATAATCTGGGAATGTCCCTAAGCAACTCGGGCCTTGGTTCTCTAAGTCGGCAGAGGCGGGGTGGGCCTGGACTCCATTGCATTCAAAAGCATGTATCTGAAGTGTGTCAAAATCAGGAAGCATTCGATGGCATGTTGGACATTCCCAGTCCTCCTCGTCTGCGCGAGGGAACTGCTCTCGACGATCTCCGCCCATTTGCGCCCGGTCATAGTTTCCCGTTGTGCCTACGGGATTCGGGAATGCTGACGGGTCCCACTTCCCACAAAAAGCCGAAATCATCAATGGAGTGTTACCATTACTATCTTTTGAATTGATATCAAGACCACGTGACAGCAATGTTTCGATGATGGCGACATTACCACCCGCAGACGCCTTGTGTAGTGAGTTCCTTCTATACTGGACTTTGAAAGACGGATCTGCTCCCTTGTCTAAAGGATAATTGGAAATTACAAAGCATAGAGAATTATATACATATACAACTAGACGTTCTAAGAGCGTTAACTCAGGCTTCGTACCGCAGTACTAAATCGTACTTTATTAGTACGCGTATTGAACACAACAAACAAAAATAAAAGAATCAGGATATTTACCGTTGAGATATTTACTATTCAAGTTGCTTCGTTGAGTATCCTCCTAAGTCTACGCATTTATGGGGAACTTGTTTGCGAAGAATTTTCCAGGTCTTTTTACTATTTCAACTAATGGAGATTACAAGCTAGCAAAAATTGTAGAAAGTTTGGTTACTGCTCGAGGGCGATCCGAGTGAATCATACAGCTAAACATCTTTGCCGTGTTGCGATCTTTTAAAACCCTTTTCAAGAGCCATATCTCCTTTGAAGAGCGAATAATCTCTTTCGAGAGAGCCGAAACGAATCATGATAAAGCGAGTCGTCAATTTACATTTAATGCACACAATTTGCATAAACTTACAAGTTGTGTTCTTTGCGGATAACATATATTCTTTCGCTTCAAACGCTTGATGAGATGCATTTTACGGACCGTACACAGATCGTAAACGCAGTTTACGATCCGTACAAACCGTACGGATCGACAAACCGTTGAGATCCCTTCGCTCAAATAACACGTGATATATATTGAAGATCCCCTTATCAGATGCAATTTTATGATCGTATACGGAGCGAAAACTACTTTTACGATACGATCCGTAAAAACTGTACGGATAGACATACTGCTGTGACCCCATCGCTTGAATAACACGTTGATTTATATTAATGTCCCACTAGGAAGGTACAATTTTCCGATTGTATACCGATTGTATACGGATTGAAAACTGTCTTTTACGACCTACCAAACGGTAGGGATCGTAAACTTGTAGTTTCGAACCGTATAAGTTTGTGCATATTGGACTGGACATGACTGAACAATTTGAGCGAAAACTGCGTTTACGTTCCGCACAAACCGTACGGATCGACAAACCGTTGTGACCCCTTCACTTGAATAACACGTGATTTATATTAATGCCCCACTAATGAGGTACAATTTTCCGATTGTATACGGACCGAAAACTGTCTTTTACGACCTGCCAAACGGTACGGATCGTAAACTTGTAGTTTCGAACCGTATCAGTTTGTGTATATTGGACATGACTGGTAACATTACCTGTACTTATTACTAATACTGCAGTTTCTACTTTTATTAATTCGACTTAATCCGTCAGTATATCCTTGCATAGGGGGCCTGTGCACGCAGTATGAGCTGAAGTGTACTGCTCTACCGAAATGTCAAGACAAAGTCTCTTTCACTGTAGCTAACAAAAATATAGACATTCTGACGTATTCAGGGCTCGAGACTAACGGTAGCCAACTAGCCACAGACTAGTAAAAATTCCATTTTGGCTAGCGGTTTTTGCGCTTCACTAGCCATTTTGGCTAGTGAAAATTTGGGAGCACCAGAGTGCCCAGAGGAAATGAATTAAAGTTAATTTTATAGTTTTCACTAAACCAAATTGAGTCAAAACTTGCAGAATTTAAAACATCGGCTGTAATAAATACCATACATGTATATAATTTATTGGCCCAAACCATAGTTGCCCAAACAAGAATTTTAAATTGCAAAAACGCGAAAGACTGATCGACTTTTCTGTTTGTTTTTTTCCCTTAGTAAAAAGCAAGAAACAACAAACAAACTGCTTGTAGCTAAACTGATTAGTCACGAGTGAAATCATGCAGTCCTCTACGTTTCATGCGCGCAGCATCTGGAGGGCACGTATGCTTTGAAAAAATTATGAAAAGTCGCAGTTGTTCGAAAATTCAAATGATGCCTATGTAATATTGATAACTAAGTTTGCAACTTGTCAATAAAGTTAAGATGGAGCAAATTCATTATTGCGTTCATGAGAAGTAGTGACTCACCATTTTGAAGGTCATAATTTTGCAACCGCAAGTTACGAACTGAAGTTCTGTCAGTGATAAATTCTCACGGAAGCGAAAACTTTGGTTTTTGTTGTTGTGCGACGAGTATAACTACTAACTACAACATCGATGCCTAAAGCACTATGTTTGCAATGTATAAAATTAAGGTGTCCTAACGAATTATTTTGTTCGTGAAAATTGTAAATTGGTAATAAGAAAGAAAAGAATGTTTTTCAGCGGCGCCAGTTCCGAAGTTTTGACAGCAGTTCAAGGGCACAAAAACTTTGTACTTGTCAGTTGTTCATTCAAAGCATACTGCAAGCTACACAGGCGAGCATTAACTTGACTTGATGCGATGATGGATATTACATTAGAATAGACTATCTGGCTAGTGAAAAAAATGTTTTGGCTAGTGAATCAAACCTGTCACTAGCCACTGGGCTAGCAAGCTGAAAAGTTAGTCTCGAGCCCTGCCGGGAGAACATGATTTTGCCAGCTTGTAAATCACAAGTAATTAGGTGAAAACAACTCAATGCATCACTAAAGGAATATCCATTTAGGGATAAAATTACTCAAGAAAATTAAATGGAATTATCGTTTCATTGAGGTATGGCCAGAATGGCTATTCTGGAATAATCCGTAGTTTCTAATTTCAGAGCAATTAAGGTCAATCAAACACTCCCCTAAACAATTTGATGCTCTTCTGCACCATGATCAGTATACATGTCCATTACAAAGTCAACAATATATATTGTAAATAAAGAAACACAAACCTCTTGGTCCTGTTGCTAAATCTCCTTTCCTGTCACTGTTTGCTTCTGTGTACTCTGCACAGGATCGTGAAGCCGTGTCTCCATTTTCATCTGATGACAAGGAGAAACCTTATTACATGACTGCATGTGTTAATGAAGTTTAAAGAAATTCACATGACTTAAGCTGGGGTTTCAGTGAGGCTATTTTAAAATTAACACTCTGACCTAACATGTGCAGAATGGTATCATGAGCGTCCTCACAGGTTTGGTGACCTTATTGCCCGAAAAAAAATTACAAAATGCCCGAAAGCGTCAGTTGTATATACGTACTCAAATCGCAGTAAAAACAAAAACGTTCCCCATTCTCACGTCTAATGAAACTGCTATCATTCCGGAA
The DNA here is from genome assembly GCA_019787425.1 of Platygyra sinensis. Classification (NCBI taxonomy): domain Eukaryota; kingdom Metazoa; phylum Cnidaria; class Anthozoa; order Scleractinia; family Merulinidae; genus Platygyra; species Platygyra sinensis. The sequence goes on from JAHPZR010003919.1 coordinate 14,965, forward strand.
ACACAGCGAAATTCTGATTTTTTGGAACCTCCAAGGGAACTGATGAAAATGGCTTTTAAAAATCAGACAGTTCGTGAAATTACGGCGTTTGACTGAGGAGAGAGCCGAAACGACTTTTGGTACGGGTTATCGGGAGGATCGAAAAAATGAGGGTTCGAGAAATCAGGATTCCCCTGTAGTTATTTTGAAACATTGCATACTCCTAGCCTATGACTTCAATCGACAGCCTGATAAAATCAGAAACTTATAAAAGAAACAGTTAATTGTTCCTCGTACGAGAAGTTCAGGAAAACACCAGAGAAAATTTCTGGAATGTTTATTGTTTCGTGACCAATCAGATGCGAGATGAAACTGCAAAAGATAACTGACAAACCGCAGCAGGGATCAGTCAGGACTTGATGCGAAACAACAAGCTGGCCCTTCCTTCTATTTTTTTACCACAAACAGGTTCGCATTATGGGTAAAGGTTTCTAATGCTGTGGTTTGGTGGTCATCTTTTGCGGTTTCATCTCGCATCTGATTGGTCACCAAACAATAAACATTCCAGACATTTTCTCTGGTTTTCACGGCTTTACGGGAAAGAATGTAACATACACATGTAGTTTTTTTCTTGCTCAATTGGTAAAATCCATATATGCAGGTTTTTACTAAAACTTACCCGCGAACATTATTGGGGGTCCTGGATACAATATTTGTATGAGAAAGGAAGCCCTCATAATGATTCTAAAGCATTGTTAGTGTCAACAACAAAAACAACAATTTATTTGTAAAGAATTATTTCTTTTTGTAGTACCGGTAAAACATGGCACACCAACATTAGATGAATTCGAGGAATTAGGTGCTGAAATTGCAAAAACGTGGAAAACGCTTGGACGTCGCTTAGGTGTCAGTGATGCAGAACTTCAAGGAATAAATCAAGGTCATGACCAACTGGCTGAAAAGGGATACCACATGTTAAAGCTCTGGAGACAAAAGAATGGTTCTGCTGCAACATACCAGGCTTTGTGTGATGGGTTAGAACATAAACTAGTTCGGCGACAAGACTTGGCACAGAAGTTCCGTCACATTGATGGTAATTATTTTGTACAATATAAAAGTGATGTGGTCCGTTACACTGGTCTAATGGATTTGAGTTTGCAGGCTGGATCAACCAGACTGGATGTATGCTTTTGCCTGGGTTATTGTCCTGATGTTCTTAGGAATGCATCTTTCTCTCATGGTACTTCTCTTAGCCCCTGCAGCTGTTAACACTGCAAACCAATCTACAAATGATGAGCTTTTTACTTTAATTTTCATGCCACTTAGCTTGAAACTGACCAAATTAATTTAGTGAATTTTTTTTTTCTGTTTCATGAAAATGCACTAGTTCAAGTCAAAGAGTCACTAACTTCAAGTTGAGGATGCATTTTACGGACCGTACACGGATCATAAACGCAAGTTACGATCCGTACAAACCGTACGGATCGACAAACCGTTGAGACCCCTTCGCTCTAATAACACGTGATATATATTGCAGATCCCCTAATCAGATGCAATTTTATGATCGTATACGGAGCGAAAACTACTTTTACGATACGATCCGTAAAAACCGTACGGATCCACAAACTGCTGTGACCCCATCACTTGAATAACATGTTGATTTATATTAATGTCCCACTAGTAAGGGACAATTTTCTGATTGTATACCGATTGTATACGGATTGAAAACTGTCTTTTACGACCTGCCAAACGGTAGAGATCGTTGTAGTTTCGAACCGTATCAGTTTGTGCATATTGGACATGATTGAACAATTTGTGCGAAAACTGCGTTTACGTTCCGTACAAACCGTACCGATTGACAAACCGCTGTGACCCCTTCGCTTGAATAACACATGATTTATTTAAATGCCCCACTAATGAGGTACAATTTTCCGATTGATGGACCGTAAAGTATCTTTTACGACCTGCCAAACGGTATGGATCGTAAACTCGTAGTTTCGAAAGGTATCAGTTTGTGTATATTGGACATGACTGGTAACATTACCTGTACTTATTACTAATACTGCAGTTTCCTTGGACATTATCTGCTCCTCGAAGCTCACAGTTTTCCTCGAGCTACGCTCTTGGAAAACTGTTCGCTTCTCGGAAGAGATAATGTCCGCGGACATATATCCTAGCATATTTTCGCGCCAAATGGAGACTATTGTTTATATATTTACCGAGCCGCGAAGCGGCGAGGTAATTATAAATATCCAACGCTAGCCACCGACACTGAAGTGAATAGTTGTTTTAGTTTATACTAAAACAGTGATATAATATACACCACAAAAATTAATTCTGATGATTTCTTTACTTGTCACGGATGCAAACTGGGATGCCATTTTTTCTCGAGTTGCTCGGAGGTAAATAGCACAGGATATTCCGAGTTTGACGAGCCAATCAGCGTGCGCGTCAATGCTATCCACTGTTTTAGTATATACTAATGTCACCTATTGATTTGGCGAAATATAAACTATAGAAGAGCCATAGGCATGGTGCAGGGGCCAGCATTTATTTTCGCAAAAAAGAAATGGAGGGTGTGGTCTACCTTCTGAGGGTTTGTTCAATAGTATTTCCTCGAATAGCCTTCCCTCAATTAATCGCCTTCCTCAAATAATCGCGCCCCTCTTCCCCCTCGCCATTTTCTCTTTGTCTTTTCCCCTCCCTCTCAAGTTAAAAATTGACATCATGGGTTACAAACAAGCTTTCATTTATTTGCTCACAACTGAATGGTTACAAAAGCACCGGGTTTTTTAGGTTTTTTCCATGGTAATGTTCGTATTTCACTTTTTCCTTCATTGCTTGGTACATAATAAAACAAAATATTTAGGGCAAGACCTCCCGTGAGAAATATTTAAAATAATCACCTCCCTCGAATAATCGCCCCCTTTTGATGCGAAAATAGAAATAATCGCTCCCGGCTATTATTCGAGGAAATAAGGTATATCTTCTGAAGCGATTAGTTTTGACTTGTAAATCTTAGGCAAATTAAGTCACGTGACTTGATACAGCTAAAAAGCGTTGACATTCACAGCTGATGTCGGGTTTTTGTCACTTGTTTTCTGGTTAGGCATTTGTGCAGAAGTGGATTACAGACAGAATAACTATCTTACTTCCCCCGCCCCCCACCCCGCCCCCGTCTCTATTTTTCTGTCACTACCCACAATTCTCTCTTTAATACAAGTGACAGTTATTTGAAATCAGTGCACGCCGAAAGCTGGTTTCGGTGCTGTTTAGGAGTTTATTTTTAGATATTGGTCACCTTGAGAAAAGTTTCCCAGAAAGCATCACGTAAAGTTCTGAGATGGGACAAAAGTATTACTATTGGCATCGATTGGCATTGACTGCATGGTCCAATATCGTATTTTAGTATAAATTTACCGTAGTCTATTGTGGATCCGTGAATTTGATTGGCTATATTACCGTCGACTATGCAGCTTTCCGTTTCGTAAACGGTCGATGCCATTTTCGCGACACTTAGAAAATTTTCTCTAGTAAATTAAAGAAAAAGGAAAATTTGCAAGTAACCACCTAGTATCGAACCCGGAACCTTTGTTTCCTGACATCCCTCTTATACCACTACACTACCAGGTCGATCCGCCAAATCACCCCAAAATTTGATTTTAAAACGTGACATTCTTAAACATTATAATATAGAGTTGCCCCAAACATCAAAAAAGAGCTAACCGCAAGCAAACCAGTGTGAATATGAACAATTAAGCATTTGATGAATGCATTTCACTCCATCAACAAATTATAACCAGTTTCTACCTTGTTCAGGCCTAAACTGAAGCAGATATGGCATCGTTCATTCTGAAAGGCTTGGTTACCAATGATGGCATCGACCGTTAAAAATGGCATCGACCGTTTACGAAACGGAAATCAGCGTCGACTATCTCCTGTTATTATTCAACAAATTGTAACACTATCCAAATATGGTCATGATGCTCTCGATATCTGTCATCCGTAGGTAACAGATATCCGGCGATATACGTAGCTTCGTACGCGGGAAAAAAAAGTGAGGTGAAAAAATGTCGACAAAAGGTTTAAAAATGTTACGAGCTTGGAAATCAATTTTGTTATCAATTTGTTGAATAATAAAACAATTATCCTGCTCAATCTCGCGGAATATCGTCTGATTTTAGCCGACTCGGCCTACGGCCTCGTCGGCTAAGTATCAGACGATATTCCGCGCGATTTCGCAGGATAATTGTTAAATAGTCAACAGTTACGTATCAGTGCACATCTCGCATCACGTTTGAACCTGATGTAACATAATAAAACAGTTCTTTTCTACGCGTTACTTGACATTTTTTTTCTTTTTATGAAATGAGACTACGGTAAATTCATACTAAAACAATTAGACTACTCGCCCTCGTTTTCTACGAGCGATAGTCAACTCGGCTGCACCTCGTTGACTATCTGCTCGTAGAAAACTCGGGCTCGTAGTCTAATTGTTAAATACATGTATTCTCGTTTCATTTGGCTAAACGGATCCATGACCCTGATCCGGGCTGAGACAGAAAGGTACGGTACTGTTGGCTTTTCTAAGGTCACCACTAGGTCTTTGGCCTCGGGAACGGCCTCTTAGGAGTCAAACGAATTAGGTTAGAGCAAACTTACAGGTAAACTTTGAGCCGGGCCAAGACGTCGTTTTTTTCTCGTGTAAAAACAAGGCTAAGGTGGTCCCCGCGGAGCGTGTGACTCTTCATCCGGGAACTTGCATTACAGTTTAATACACCCTTACTCTAAATCAAGGTCAATCAAACACTCCCCTAAACAACTTTGTTGCTCTTCTGCATCATGATCAGCACACATGTCAAACAAATTCAGCCTGTATTGTACATGTACATGAGGAAACACAAACCTCCTGGTCCTGTTGTTGAATCTCCTTTTCTGTCACTGTCTGCTTCTGTGTAATCTGAAGAGGATGGTGAAGCTGTATCTCCATTTGCATCTGATGACAAGAGATCTTATTACATGGCTGCATGTTTCATTAAGTGGAAAGAAATTGACATGACCTAAAGCAACTTTACACTGATACATAAACCCACAACTACATAGTCCTGTAGTCAGTCAGTCATGCCTTTGAGCGATAAACCACTCTTTCTATGGGTTAATATTTGCCAACACAATAAACCACCAGGGATGTTTGCATGGAGAAAATGATTTTGCCACCTTGTAAATCACAAGTAATTAGGTGAAAACAACTCAATGGATCACTAAAGGAGAATCCATCCAGGGATAAAATTACTCAAGAAAATTAAATGTTATTATGGTTTCATTGAGGTACATGTATGGCCAGAATGGCTATTCTGGAATAATCCGGAGTAGTTTCTAATTTCAGAGTAATTAAGGTCAATCAAACACTCCCCTAAACAATTCGTTGCTCTTCTGCACCATGATCAGTACACATGTCCATTACAAAGTCAACAATATATATTGTACATAAAGAAACACAAACCTCTTGGTCCTGTTGCTAAATCTCCTTTCCTGTCACTGTTTGCTTCTGTGTACTCTGCACAGGATGGTGAAGCTGTCTCTTCATTTCCATCTGATGACAAGGAGAAACCTTATTACATGACTGCATGTGTTATTAAAGTTTAAAGAAATTCACATGACTTAAGCAGGGGTTTCAGTGAGGCTATTTTAAAATTAACACTCAGACCTACTAGGTAAAGGTAAAGTCTGCATATGAGCCAAGTGGCCCATCAGGCCGGAGCTTATCCCAGTTTCCTTAGCATGAAGCGACTTAGAGTATTTCTACTCTCCCCTGGATGGGATGCCAGTCCATCGCAGGGTTGTAACCCCCCAGTATTAAATTTGGCGGTACCCATTTATACACCTGGGTGGAGAGAGGCACTGTGAGAGTAAAGTGTTTTGCCCAAGAACACAACACAATGTCCCCGGCCAGTGCTCAAACCTGGAGCGTTCACTCCAGAGACGAGCGTACAAACCATGAGGCCACCACGCCTCCCACAACTCTCTGACCTAACATGTGCAGAAAGGTATCATGGCTGTCCTCACAGGTTTGCTGCACAGGTACAGGTAGGAGGTAACAGGTTATGCAGTGGCCCTGTGGGTTTTTCCCTATTACTCCAAAGGCATCCTATCACTAGAATCATTTATTTCAGCTAAGGAAGGGCTGGCCCTGTATCACATGGCCAAACCTTTAACTACATACTATTTATGTTGCCTAATTAAATAAGGTACTTGGAGTACAGAGAAGAGAACAGAGGAGATAATTAGAATTAAAGAATTAACTCTAGTGGGGCAAGGGGCTGGTTTTACCCATGACCATCTGGCCTTGAAGCCCAGTTAGCAGAGTAACAGGAATTTAAACTCTAAGGCCACCAATGCCAAAAAATTCTCTTTGTCTCAAATGGTCGTCATTTCCCTTCTAGAGCTAATGTTCAGAGGCAAATATTAATGGGCTTATTTTCCAGCACTTCAAATATTAATTTTACTCTTCACTAATAAATCCTCTACCTTCCTGTGATTATAGAATTAGCCAAGAGATGTCTGCACTCTGCGGTAAAAACCCATCTCTTCGACAGTTTGTTGAATAATAAAACAAGGTACAGTTATCTCACTCAATCTTGCAGACTATAGTTTCAGTTTAGCCTACTCTGCCTGTAACCTTGTTGGCGAAGCATCATACAGTATTCCACATGATTTAACAGGATTTAACATATATAATATTATATAATTTTTGATTAAGGTGGCTCAAAACAGTTTTCAACACATTCCAAAACTAAGATTTTGATGTGTCATTATAACCACTCTTTATCAATTTTTCCTACAATCATGGTATCACAAAAACTGCCCAATCACTGGTAAACACGTAAGTGCTTATATTTCAAAATTAAACGGCACGGTGAAATTTTTTCACATTACAGAATTTTGATAAGCAGGATAAGATGTAACTTTTGGCAAAGTTTAAAAGAATTCTGTACATGGGGTTAAGAGCCACCTTAAAACTCCTCACTTACATGAAAATGTTTTCACAACATTGAGTGTGTAAAAAGTAACAGTTTACATTCCATCTTGAAAATGACTGTAATGATATAGGGAAGAAAACTGGTTCCCTAACAGCAGTAAGGTAAAAGAAACCAACATGCTCCTCTTCTGGGTAGATAACTCACAGGTTCAGCATAACTGTGAGCTAATGCAATCATTAACACCATCACTGGAATCCAAAGCAGGTAGATATAGCCTTGTGTGAGAAGGGATTAACTTAAAACTCAAGAAGTGTCAGTCTTTTCTTTGTTTCAAGGCTGAAAATGGAGATTATTCTGTTTGGTGATCAGTGACCTCATGAACAAGGTGTGATTAACTGCAACATATGGTCAACATATCAAACTGAAAGAATTAAA
>JAHPZR010003922.1:0-15795 GCA_019787425.1 Platygyra sinensis
AAAAACAAACAAACAAACAAAAAAAACAAAAAAAAAACCTAGTCAGCCGGCCAGGCGACGTCTTTTTGAAGATTTAACTTAGAGATGAAAAGAGTCTCACAATAATTTGTCTTTCCCTTTTTAACTCGTGAAGTGCATGCGCGAAACGAGTTATCGTGAGTTGTGGGCAAATGTGTCGCTCAGTGGGCTGTAAACTTTGTGCAAATGAGGTACGCTCACGGCTTAGTTTTAAATTGTTGTCTATCTTTAATTAAAATGAGCTGTTTTAAAGGTCTAAATTAAAAGATATATTAAAATTAAAGAAGACTTGGCTACCGAAATCGTAAAATCGATGAGCAGCACAAGTTCTCACTGGATGCTGAATTCGCATGGATTTTACTGAGGAAGTTGTTGAAGTACGGTTTTATGGTATGGTAAATGCGCATATTAGCGAGTGAAATGATATAAACAGAGCTATTTTATTTTGTATCGCTAAAAATAAAGAAAAAAAAAAGAGAAAAAAAAGAAAATATCGGCCCACACTCGGAGTCGATCGCGGTACACTCGAACTTGTTTGAAGCTGTTTTGACTCCTTGTAAATACACGTAGTAACAAAATTATTGCAAACAAAATAAAGTTACTTGTTTTATAAAAAAAATGATATTATTATTATTATTATTATTCTTTTAAAATCAACCTTTAGTGAGAAATAAAACTCGAATTCTAACATGTATCCATATGGAACTTATTACAATACTTATTATATAAGGTAATAATACTAAAAGTAAAAATAACTTACCTTACATAAAAAAAATAGAAATTAGATACAATTGATAATAAAAGTTCAAAATTCTATAAAATTACGAATTCCATGATGCAGAGGATATTAAAAACATACAATCAAATTATACTAATGACGGCTAAACCAGTGTCCATAAAACGCTCTAAGTATAAAAGCATATAGACTGCATATTTCAGATATCCGAACTAGCTACATTTATTTTACAGTCTAATGATTGCTCTATCTTGCTACGATACAGCGTTTGCAAACCTCTAACGCATGCAAGCACATTTTACAGTCTAATGATTGCTCTATCTTGCTACGAAACAGCGTTTGCAAACCTCTAACGCATGCAAGCACCGATCCGCCTCCGCCTCCGCCTTCCCCCTCCCCCTCCCCCTCCCCCTCCCCCTCCCCATAACTTACCCCCGGTACAAAACTGCAGCAGTCAATTCACATTATAATGTAGGGTATGTAATACACTGCTTACTTTAGGAAACATCAGTTTCCTGTTGCAGACAATGTGTGACAAGTGTTTAGACCCTTCAAATGAATGTAAAATGCTTTTCTTAAAGTGCCTTAGACAAATTTCACACCTTTAATTCAAATACTGTTGGTTAAGGAAACTCTGAAACTGCACAGACCACACCAGTACCCATAATGAAAGGGGAAGTAAAGGATGGTTTCAGAGAGTCGTGGCCAGATGCATATGAAAGAGAAGTAGTGGTTTATGTTCCAAATGTATTAACCACTTTTGTTACCCATTTCAAGTATAGTACATCAGTAAACTTTGTAGTGAAATCTGCATGAGTGCTGTGTCATTATTTTCAGCTCATAGTAACTGTTCGTTCAAGTGCACCGCCTCGTAACCCACCAAGTGATGTGGCTGATGATTTAAGTGGTGAAGACAGTGGTTCCTTGAATGATGATACCAGACAAATTTTGAAGGTGTGTTTGCTGCACACATTCATGCTTTAGAGAATGATAAGTAATAATGTGTTATAGGTAAAAATGTGAAGTCTACATATTATGAGCCAAGTGGCCCATCAGGCCAACACTTATCTCCTTATCTTCCTGTAGCATGAAGTTACTAGAAGTGTTTATACTACCTCCTGGATGGTACAGTAGTCTATCTTAAGATTACCCTCAGAATTAGGTGGCTCTGAACCCTACCTACAGATTTTTTAAACTTTGCCAAAATTGCAAATTTATTTTCAGTAGGCTTTCAGTGGAACTTTTGAATTTTGTCTCTCTTTGATTTAAGTTATTTTATTGAAAGTTGTGTGTTTACTTGCTAAATAGTCTTGTATTTCAACTTGTGTCTAGCAAATACCTTTTTAAGATCAATTTTATAATACAAGTTCTTTTGCTACACCGGAGATAGTAGGCTAGTATTCATAGTGAAATGGTTAAATAGCAGATATTTTTTCTTTTTGTTAGGAGTGTCTTAGCAAGCGTTATGATGTTGCAACTAAGGCACTTAATCTCTCTGATATGTTTCATGATGAAGGTATGTCTAGAACTTGTATTTTATATTGTGATGTGAAAGCCATTGCCATTGCATGTTTTTGTGATGACATGTAACCCTGAAGAGGGGAGGGGGAGGGGGAAAGGGAGGGGGAGGGGGAGGGGGAGGGGGAGGGGGAGGGGAAGGCGGAGGCGGAGGCGGATCGGTGCTTGCATGCGTTAGAGGTTTGCAAACGCTGTTTCGTAGCAAGATAGAGCAATCATTAGACTGTAAAATGTGCTTGCATGCGTTAGAGGTTTGCAAACGCTGTATCGTAGCAAGATAGAGCAATCATTAGACTGTAAAATAAATGTAGCTAGTTCGGATATCTGAAATATGCAGTCTATATGCTTTTATACTTAGAGCGTTTTATGGACACTGGTTTAGCCGTCATTAGTATAATTTGATTGTATGTTTTTAATATCCTCTGCATCATGGAATTCGTAATTTTATAGAATTTTGAACTTTTATTATCAATTGTATCTAATTTCTATTTTTTTTATGTAAGGTAAGTTATTTTTACTTTTAGTATTATTACCTTATATAATAAGTATTGTAATAAGTTCCATATGGATACATGTTAGAATTCGAGTTTTATTTCTCACTAAAGGTTGATTTTAAAAGAATAATAATAATAATAATAATATCATTTTTTTTATAAAACAAGTAACTTTATTTTGTTTGCAATAATTTTGTTACTACGTGTATTTACAAGGAGTCAAAACAGCTTCAAACAAGTTCGAGTGTACCGCGATCGACTCCGAGTGTGGGCCGATATTTTCTTTTTTTTCTCTTTTTTTTTCTTTATTTTTAGCGATACAAAATAAAATAGCTCTGTGTTTATATCATTTCACTCGCTAATATGCGCATTTACCATACCATAAAACCGTACTTCAACAACTTCCTCAGTAAAATCCATGCGAATTCAGCATCCAGTGAGAACTTGTGCTGCTCATCGATTTTACGATTTCGGTAGCCAAGTCTTCTTTAATTTTAATATATCTTTTAATTTAGACCTTTAAAACAGCTCATTTTAATTAAAGATAGACAACAATTTAAAACTAAGCCGTGAGCGTACCTCATTTGCACAAAGTTTACAGCCCACTGAGCGACACATTTGCCCACAACTCACGATAACTCGTTTCGCGCATGCACTTCACGAGTTAAAAAGGGAAAGACAAATTATTGTGAGACTCTTTTCATCTCTAAGTTAAATCTTCAAAAAGACGTCGCCTGGCCGGCTGACTAGGTTTTTTTTTTGTTTTTTTTTGTTTGTTTGTTTGTTTTTTATTGTGATCCTATTATGTACAATTTTACAACAAAACAGCGTTACTTACATCACTTACACTACTTACAAATTACAACGATATTACCCATACAGGCAAAGCTAAAAAAAAATACACTCCAACCAATTACTACTGTTACTAAAACACTATTCTAACAACTAACAAAAGTACTATAGGAACAAAGAAAAGAATATATATATAGGGCCATGAAATACTAAATTAAAGCTGTTTGACTCGAGAAAAGGAGAAACCTAGTGTCATTCAATTAAAATTGCCTTTCTAGAACAAAAGTTCAAAAGTTCAAAGGAGAGATCAAGGAGTTATAATGCCTGGAGCATTTTGCGCCACTTCTGTTCGAATGCGTTTTGTGTTCCTGTAATAATTGAAATGTGTTTTTCTATTTTTAAGTTGCTTCTTCTGAGGATGGTCGAATATTTTTATACTTACAAGAGTAAATGTAAAATCTGCCAAGTAGTAAACAATGATTGAATAACAAGGCGCTTTTCTCTCCTTTGAGACCTAAACATTGACATAGAGTTAAAGCTTGTGTGGCTGGTATCAAATCGACAGAGACGAAAAATTGTTGAACGCTATTCCAAAAGGCTTCTGTGATCGGGCATTCCCAAAAAAGATGAAGCAACGTTTCTTGTGCTGATTGACAAAAGCAACGAAGATTTGTTTCCGAAAGTTTAATTTTAAACAGAAAAGAATTTGTAGCTATTCTCCTGTGGAGAAATTTGAACTGGAAGTTCCCTAATTTCGTGCTTAATGTACATATCCTAGGTAGTAGATAAATTGACTCCCAGTCCAAATTTTCCACATCGACGAATCCACAGTCTTTAATCCATTTGTTTTGGCTTTTTTCTGGGCGAGTACACTTCTTGGTAATGAGGATTTTGTAAGCTGCTTGACTTGGTTTGTTGGATGAGTTTAACTTAATAAGTAAATTTTCTAAAATTTTTTCACCTGGCAGTGACAATTCCAGAGATCTCATAGCACTCCTGATAGCCGAAGCTACTCCACAAAATTCGAGGAATGAAACTGGAAAACAAAACTTTTCTTTGAAACAGTTGTAAGATATTATTCTTGAATCACTTGTCATCAGATCATTAATTTTCATCACCCCTGCATTAGCCCAGTGTTTATAAAATATAGTCTTGCCTGCGATTTTGATCATTGAGTTATTCCAAATATGTCCAGCACTGAAATTAGCTTTAGAGGTAAAGGAATCCCTATAATTAAAATCCGCCCATAGTTCAATAAGTTCTTGGATGAAATCATCTTTTATATCAAGTTTTCTGGCATCTTTTGGTGCCAAATTACCGAGAAAAATTAATTTCCCGCCTACTTTAGATAGATGAAAATCAAAAAAAGACTTCCATTTAGATTTGTAGTCGCTTGAAATATACTTAAGTATCCATGAAATTTTCAAGGCTTTATTAAATTCTATTATGTCTAGCATCTTCTGTCCTCCGTCTTGGTAATCTGCTATCATTTCAGTCCGCTTAATTTTATCGCCTTTGTTATCCCAAAGAAACTTAAAAAGAAGATTGTTTGTTTCTTTCAGTGATTTTAAACAAGACGTCGTTGATGACAAAACATAAACCAATTGTGATGCAGCTAGAGCCTTAATAACTGCAATTTTGCCAATTAATGTTAATCTCTTGTTTCTCCAATTATTTAAAATATCCTCTACCTTATGAACCTTCTCTCCGTAATTCTTCTTCTTACTTTCCTCACAGTCAATGCAAAACCAAGCACCTAGAGCCTTAACCTTGCCATCTGCCCATTTAAGATTTTTCTGAGAGCATATAATCTGGTTTGATCCTTTCTTGGAGCCGATCCAAAGAGCTTCAGTTTTTTCGCAATTTACTCGCAAGCCCGAAACCTCACCAAATTTTTCTAATATAACAAAGGAGCGCTCAAGCGATTCTTGAGTACCATCTAAAATCAAAGTAGTGTCATCTGCATAATGAGTGAGTTTACATTCAGTGCTGTCTACTGTGATGCCTTTAACTAAATTATCTTTGCGGATCGCGGTAGCTAACACCTCTGCGCACAGGATAAAAATGTAAGGCGACAGCGGACACCCCTGCCTTACACCTCGACTTAATTCAAAGAAACCCGCTGACCAACCATTATTTATAACACAGCTTTGGATATCATGATAAAATAAATTGATCCACTTGATTAGAGAAGAGCCGAAACCAAAATGTTGCAGTGTTTTCTCGACAAAAGCCCATTCAATAGTATCGAAGGCTTTCTCAAAGTCAACAAAGAGAAGTAACCCGGGAATGTTCTTTGTTTCTGTGTATGAGATGACATTGTTGATCAAGCAAATGTTTTCCGCAATAGAACGTCCTTTCAAGAAACCCGTTTGGTCATTGTCAATTAAATTTTGCAAACAACCTTGAGACGTGAAGCAATCGCCTTAGATGCAATTTTGTAGTCACAGTTTAACAAAGTTATAGGTCTCCAGTTTTTCAGTTCCTGTAGTGCCTTGTCTTTCTTAGGGATCAATGAAATGACGCCTCTTCTTTGGGTTAAAGCAAGCTTTCCCTTCTGATGACTTTTGTTAAGACCACGTATGAGAAAAGAAGAGATGTCCTTCCAAAACACTTTATAAAATTCGGCAGGAAGGCCGTCCGTTCCAGGCGATTTACCGGATTCCATTGTTTTTAAGGCCTCTAAGCATTCTTTTTCAGTCAATAATCCTTCGCACTTTTGCTTGTCACTATCATTAAGTGAAGGGTGTTCCTGGTCGAAAAACAAGTTGTCTAAAGAAGATGTCACCCCGAGTTTTCTTGAAGTGTAAAGCCGACTATAAAAGGAATTGCATTCTTTTAAAATATCTGTATCGTTTGTAGCGTATGAACCGTTGCACGTCTTAATCTGCGTTATTGTTTTTCTCTTACAATGTCTATTTTCTAAATTCAAGAAATATTTACTATTTTTCTCACCTTCGTTGTACCATCTGGCCTTAGATCTAATTATGGCCCCCTTTGTCTTGTACTGTATGATATTTTCCAATTCATTTTTCTTGCACCTTATTTGTTCCTCAAGGGCATCTTCATTATTTACTCCGTGTTCTAATTGCCGTTCTAAGGCGGCTAGCGCACTTTCAATACTGGCCTCTTCATTTTTCATCGTCTTCATTTTGACTTTGGAATATTTTATTGAGGCGTCTCTAATTTTAAGTTTTATCATTTCCCACAGTAACACTTCATCGACTTCTTCGTCGCTTTCGTACTCACTGGCTGTTTCGACTATTGTTGACTTGATAGCGTTTACGTAATCAACTTCACTCAAAAGGGCGGAATTTAATTTCCAGAAACCGGGTCCTCTGGGATTGGAATGATAACTAATGTCAATTGTACATAAAGAGTGGTCTGTTTTGTAAGCCGGAAGAATATCAGCGTTTGAAATTCTTCCAGCAATGCTTAAGCTAACCAAAAAGAAATCTAGACGGCAATGCACTTCCGGTCGATTTCGTCTCCAGGTATATCTTTTTGTCTCGGGGTTTAAATCTCTCCATATATCCGTCAAATCCAAGTTTTCCTGAATATATTTAAGCTCTTTAAGAGAATTCCAGTGTGTCGTTGGTTTCCCACCTGTTTTGTCTTTTGAGACATCCAAAACAAGGTTGAAATCTCCGCCGATAATAATTTCATCGCATTTAAAAGATAGCATTTGTTCGCTCACATTTGTAAAGAAATCTGGATCATCTGTGTTTGGGGCATAAATGTTGCAGAGAGTCAAGGTCAGCTCACCAACTTCCAAATCAACAATAATGTATCTGCCCTCTTTGTCACAAAGCTGCCTCAAAATTTTAAAAGAAAAGTTGTTATTGAAAAGAATAGCGACACCTACTTTGTTGCTTGCCAAACTACTGAATAAAGTTGTATAGCCCCATTCAGCAGCCCAAACCTCAGAAGACTTTTCTGTACAATGAGCTTCTTGTAACATGTAAATGGAATATTTTTTCTTTTTAAGCCAGTGGAATACTTCTCTTCTTTTTTCATTACTAACCAAGCCTCGAACATTGAGCGTAGATATGGTTATTTTAGACATAAATAAAGCATTTGGTAGACATGACTAGGTACTCCGATATTTGCATAAGGTGTTCGTAAGACCCTTGGCCCTCTCGGGAAACTTATCCAACTAACATAAATAAACAATAATAAAAAACGAATAACTACATTAAGTAAGGAAAACATAAAAATATACTTAGTTTGGGTCCGGCTTCAGAAAAGGCTCCCGTAAAGACACATGTAAATTATCACGGTTGCGGCAAGCCTGTCTTGGGTTACTGGAGGCACTGTATGTTGTCCCTGGATATTATATACTTGGTCTGTATCTTGTACCATTTATGTACAGTTTGTCGTAAACCAGTTTTGTATCTTGCCCGTTCTTCTTTGCTTCTTTCATCACTTTGACTAAACCCTTCCGTAATTCAACGATCTCTCTCGGAAAATCCTGTGAAATGCCATAATTTGTTCCTGCCAGTGTACGGGCACTTGATAATATACGCTCTTTATCTTTGTGAAAGCTGAATTTAGCGATGATTGGACGTGGTTTGTTGTCCTCTCTGATCTTTCCGAGGCGATGTACCCGTTCGAATGGTATTTCATTGGTTTCTTCTTCTGCCATGTCTAGGTTTTGTTCCAAGAAGGTGTACAGCAGAGTTTCTGTAGTGGCGCTAGACTCTTTTCGCACTTCAGGAATGTTGTAGAAAATAAGATTGTTCCGTCTGCTATGGCTTTCTAGCTTTATAGCGCGTTCCTTCTCAGCATTAGCAACTTGTGTTAATTTATTCACATCTTCGGTTAGCTTTGAGAGTGTCTCCTGTTGAGTGTCCGCTCGCTCAGTCAAGGACGCTATGGACTTATAAGCGAAATCCAAGCTTTTTCTTAAATCAGAGTTTTCTTTCTCCATTAGGCGCTGTTTTTCCTTAAGCTCTTCTATTTCCTTAATTCCGGCTAAAGCAAGGTCCAGTTTGCTGTTTATTTCAGCGAGCGTCGCCGCCATGTTGTTGGGCGGATTCGATTCTTCTGACCTTGAAGTTTCGTCGTCTGTTTGAGAGCCTCTCGTCGTTCTTCTTCTTTTGCGAGTATCCTGACTTGCTTCCGCGTTGTTTCCCTCTTTATCTGGCATTGTGTCTAAACGTATAGAGCCGTCTTTCTACATCATTTGATATGGTGGTTACAGAGCTCCAAAATAACCGCCAGCTGACTAGGTATATGTTCTTCTTGTTGCCCGAAGACGGAAGCTGGGCGAAAATGCACTGCTAGAGCACAGCCTTGAATTGATATATGTTATAGCCAGTGTGTTAAATTCTGCACGCTTTGACTTAATTCGTTTTGTGACAAATTTGAAATTAACTTCTTTTAATTGGTTTCCTCTGGGCCTCCAGTGCTCCAGAGTGCTCACATATTTTTCCCTAGCCAAAATGGCTAGTGAAGCGCAAAAACCACTAGCCAAAATGGAATTTTTACTAGTCTGTGGCTAGTTGGCTACCGTTAGTCTCGAGCCCTGTTGGTTATAAAGTTTTTATCTAGATTTGAACTGGACTTTACAAACAGACTTGCTTATAAAAATGGAAATTACCTAATTTCAAATAGTTAATAATAATACAATAAAACTGGATTATATTAACATTATATTAGGAATACTAGATCAGAGATCTAACCTGCTCAACTACTTCATCATTCTAGGTAAACTTTATTTATGGAATTGCTGGAAAAATAAACAAGTCCCTCTCTTTTTGCTTTTCGAAGATGTAGTCAAGAGAAATATGAAATTGAAAAGCTGATAGCCTCTCAAAGCATCTCAAACTTAAAATATTTTCAGGCAAAATGGAACCTTGTTTTGAATAATAATCCAGTTTTTTTTGTAAAGGAGTAACTGCTGCTTGTGTAATTAGAGTAAAATTGTAGAGCAAGATTTGTATTATCAGTTTGTGTAGGCAGAGTATCTGTAGTGTTTGTAATTGTAGTGTAAGTAACGATTGTATCGCAAGTAATGCTAGTAGTGACGTAAGTATTGTAAGTAATGCAAGTATTGTAGATGATAATAATTATTAGTATTGTAAGAAGTGTCAGTAGTGTAAGTAATGTTAGTATTGTATGTAATAGTAAAAAAAATGTAAACATAATTAATTACCTAAACAGTAAATAAGTAACAGGTGTAAAAAAAAGTATTATTGATAACATCCAAAAGGCAATTGTAGATCGTGAATTTTCTTGTGGAGTATTCTTGGATTTTAGTAAAGCCTTTGATGCTGTGAACCACGAGATACTACTGACTAAACTTGAATTCTATGGTGTACATGGTACTGTTAAAGACTCAGGTTTACTTCGTATCTGAATAATGGCAAACAATATTTATCTCTTGGTAATACTTACAGTACCGGTCAAATGTAAGTTGACAGTCACTCGACTCAATCCTCGATCCTCGAAACTCAAATACTTCGAGTATCTAGTCTCGAGTTGATTGAGTTTCGAGTCGAGTAGTTCGAGTTTTGAGTCGAGTTGATCAAGTATCGAATCGAGTAGTTCAAGTTTCGAGTTGAGGAGACAGAATTTATCGCTGGATTAATTTTCCAAATACATGTGCATGTAAATCTTGCTGGTTTACTTTTGGAAACAGAAATTTTTGAGTCGCAATTCTAGAGGTGGTAAGCGACTCTACATAAATTTGTAAATCGGTTGGCTTATTGAAATCGATTGTTTTGTCCCTCGGTTGATCTTCTTTCGATTCAGAGTTAATTATGGTTCATTTCAGAGTAACAGTTCCGAACACAACGTTGAGTTTCATTTAAATCAACTGTGCGAAGGGCCGAAAAAAAAATCAGAACAGTAACTCTCGAAGTGCGCATGTGTCTCGAAATCACCATGCAGCTTCTTCCGATTGATCGGTTGTTTGTTTTGGCATTTTCTACATAGAAACTTTGATAAAGAATATTTGGTTTCAGAAAGAGCATTTTATTGTTTGAAAGAACGATTTGTGTCGAAGATAACCGGAGATATAATTTTTTCAACAAGGTCTTCGGAACGCTGTAGAAACAAGACGATCTTTTAGATCGTGTAACCGTGCTTTAAAATTAACTTCTCTTTGCATTATGTGTGGCACAGGCGGCCCAAGCTCTCGTTGTGAGGAGTTATTTTTGTTAATCTTTATGCGAACATTCAGCTCGTGAAACGTGACATAGTTACCGCAGTCATCTAGTGTTACATACCGACGGAGTTTCATTATGCAAAACGTGACTCTCAACTTTCAGCATAGGGTTTGTCTTGGGAAAAACATCAATAGACATTTTAGTGGGTCATATGTTCCAAGATACCCTGCAAGCAGAGTCTCCTTCGATCTTCCTAGATCAGTCTGATCTAGGAAGATCGAAGGAGACTCTGCTCGCAGAGTAGTTCCGAGGTGAAACGCAATGCACATTCTAAAGTAGTCCTTGATGATTCATGGATTACTGTAGACACCATGTCACTTCATCAACACAAACTCTATTATTATGTGACAGAGTCACTTACATTGTAAGTTTATTTTTTCACCTAATTTTATTCTTCAGTTAATTTTATTTTCTAGAATTTGAGTTATTTTGTTATTCATTTTAGTTATGTTCCTTTTTCCTTTCACACCAGCCCTGGCTTATCATGTGTAGTTGTGTTGTTCCCACACATAATATTTCTTGTACCTAATAAATTCCTGTTGTGTAGTAGTCTCCTCCGCAGCCGTTTTTTGGGATGTCACGCAACTAGTTGTGTAGGAGTAAATACCT
Organism: Platygyra sinensis; assembly: GCA_019787425.1. Lineage (NCBI taxonomy): Eukaryota > Metazoa > Cnidaria > Anthozoa > Scleractinia > Merulinidae > Platygyra > Platygyra sinensis. Next base: position 11,340 of record JAHPZR010003922.1, read on the forward strand.
ATTTCCTTTATGTAATTCCTGTTATTGAATCCACTCCCAAACCCTATTTGGTTTTTGCTCATTTTTCCTGGATTGTACTATAAATTTGCTACCATTTGCTCAGTACATGTAAGTTCAATTCATTTGTGCAGTAAGTTCGTAGGGCACGTAGTTCCCGGTGTGGTGGTCTATCTCAAGTTTCATCCTACATTTCATGTATGGGTTGGGTGGGTGAGTGAGATCAAATATGAACTGAAAGCTGCAGCCAGAGGCGCCTTCACAAGCTGACGTTCGATCTCACTCAATAAGAATTGTAAACCGCAATATGAGACGATATGTGATATGTGCGGTATATAAATACACATTCATTCATTCATTCATTTATCGCCTGCCTAAAAAGTGCTTCTCCAAGCTGTAGTCATTTTCAAGTCTGCCACTGGTGTTTAGCTATCAATAGCATTTGGTATGTTTCAGTATTTTTTCTTGTTTACTTAAGTCCTAGTTTAGCATGCTATATGTTTCTATATGTGTTTTTGCAGTTATTATGGTTGAGGTCTTCTTAGTTTAGCTGCATTATTCTTCTGGTTTACTGCTGTATTTTATTTATCTACCTTGACCTTTGCCACACAGCATGTAATTTTTCTGTTGTATGATCTGCTATTGTTTTCACAAGTAGTTACTGTAATATTTTCTGTTGTCATGAAGCTCTCTAGAACCTCTAATTTCATTGGATCTTGTTGGCACGAAGCTCTATTGTTTTAGGGTTAGGGTTCATTGTTACCGTTGTTTGTATATCATTTTCTCAACCAATCCTGTGAGACGTTCCGAAGAGCTTCGTGGCGGCCCAATATTTTGCTTACCTATTTTCCAAATCATTGTTGTAATGATTCCTGTGCTTTTAGTGCCAAATTATCCACTTGTAGGTATTATTTTCAGGATTACAGTTTCATTACACTAGTAAATTCATTCAGCTTTCCACTGTTACATGTATGCAATACTGGCTCAGTTTGTAATACAAAGCCTAGCTCTTAAGCTTTTGTTGAATTCATACTTCATGTAGCATTCACTATTTTTGATAGTTTCTGTCATGCAATTTCCTGTTTCTCAAGTACCCTGTCTGTTCTCAACCCCACTGTGGCATGCATAGTCAGCGAAAATTTCGCTGTATCGGATGGCAGTAATGATAGGGGATATGCAAATCGCAACAAAATTAACAACAGATAGAAAGCTAGACGATTTCACTTTTAACCAGTTAACCCGGCGCCTGATAACCGACCTAGAAAAAATCCTTCTCATGTCATTTAAAGTTTCCTTGTGAAAATGTAACTCTGTTCTCAAACCCATCATGGCATTCATACTCGGCAAAAATTTCGCTGTATCGGATGGAAGTAATCACATAGAGAAGTGCTAGGAAATATGCAAATCGCGACAAAATGAACTACAGATTGAAAGCCAGACAACTGCAATTAACCCGGCGCCTGATAAGCAACATATATGGAGAAAATCTGTAAATTACGCAAGGAGGAAAAAACCTACTTATACCTTCTAAGGTAACTCACCAAAGAATTTAAGTTCACGCTATTGAATGGCGATCAGTTTCATTCAGTTCAAGCAATAAAAGCAGCCTGTTGAATGAAAATTATGATGGCCACCGCACAGCGATATTTGATACCATGATGTTTCCTTTCTCCACGGGAGTCAAACTTGAAGCAACGTTGTGTGAATTAAAACAAACATCGTGTCACGTTTTTTGAACAACCATGACCGAATTCCCACAGAAAGCGTCGTCGAAATGTTTTGAGAGTATTTGATGCTTGGTTGGAATACAATGCGACTGTAAAAATTATTTTGGATTTGTGGTGGACAAATTTTCCGAACATCGCCACCTTCACGATTCTTTCGTAATCCGCTGGTCATGGTCTCAAGAAGACAAAATGCCCAGCAGTCAAAAAAGCTCGGATACACCTGTAATTCCTGCGAATTCCTCTACTGCAAATCCAAAATATTGCGTACAATCGCTTTGCATTTCCGAACAAGCATCAAATACTCTCAATACGTTTCGTGGAGACTTTCTGTGGAAATTCGGTGGACAATTTTGACTGCCGGGCATTTTAATAGTTTTTTTTGAGGACGTGACCAGCAGTCGGATAAAGACCCTTGTGATTTTATGGTATGAACAACCTTGGAAAATTCTTCTACTACAAATCCACAATAACTTTTAGAATCGCTTGGCTATTCTAAAGAAACCTCGAATCTTCTCATCAGGTTTGAATGAAGCTGTTTGTCGCAGTTCAATAAATATCTTAAACTGCCGATGTACGCACAAATTTTTCCAAGTGTCAAGCACGTGCCGATTTTATAGTATGCCCACGCTCAAATATTTCGTCATCTTGCGAACGAACATAATTTTTTGAATCGATTTACGTCTACATTTCTAAAAAAAATCATAAGGCCATCAAAAAGTTTGAAAGAATCTTTCAGCGGAAATTCTGTGAAAATTTCAGACTGCCGCCCATTTAGTCCATGTACGGCAACCGGTCGTTTCGCCTGTGGGTCGTTTCGCCTACTGTCTGTTCGCCTACTTCTAGAGTCGATTCGCCTACGTCCAATATGGCAATTCGAGGCCGTCTCAAGGATGAGTCTAACACAAATAAACAGGCGAAAAAGGTGTGTGTATATTCTTCGTTCTAGAAAAACAGGCGAAAAAGGTGTGAATATTCCTCGTTCTTTAAAATGGCACCCACAAACATAAGTATAGAACTACGACAATTGTTTTTTGAATTCACCGCATCAAGTACAAATCAAAACGACTGACTCCGACATCGCACATCAAGTAGGTGAATCAATGATTGTCATAGTACGCAGTTTAAGACATAGGTGAACTTACAAATTGGACGTAGGCGAATCGACTCTAGATGTAGGCGAACAGACAGTAGGCGAAACGACCGTAATTCCCATGTACTAGTAAGACCTTACCCGATTGCCGGGCATTTACATGTAGATAAAAATTGCTTGACATTTCTAAACAAAGATCTACTATTGCAAGAAGAATTGGATTACTTTTCGTGTTAAAATTCTATCAGACTGCTGGATATGTAGGTTTTTGAAAATATTTCCCGGCTGCCAGATGTGTAGACGCGATAACGATCAGATCTTGAAAAAAATATAAATCTCACGATGTTGTCTGTTGGTTTTTTCACGGCGTCAATTCATCATCGTCCTCATTACACCTCAGGGGGGGTGTATAAGGCCGCACACGGCGTCAATTGAAAACCTGTTATCTTTATCTGTTGATTTTTCGAAATGCAAATCATTTTTTCATAAGTTGAATGAATCCAAACAAACAAAACAAAATGGTCTGAAAGTAACCGTCGCCATATTCAGCCTGTACGAAAGAATTAAAACTTGTCTGCTCCTTAAAAGCAAATCATGTTCATACCGAATGTTACCTTTAGGAAAGATCGTTAACTTCCTTTCACACAGTAACAAAAGAAGCAAACAATAACCGAGCTCATACATACTAATGTGTTTACTTCGACGCGTTATAATGCGAAGTTGAAACGCAGTGTAACGCAGCAAAACGCGTGCGCACGTTTAACCCTTCGCGTTAAGAACGCGCGTTCGATGTTCGTTTAGTTCTGAGCGGTACTGTATTATATACAATAGTCCTTTCAAGTATGATGTTATTTAAACGTGCGTTCGGGCTCATGAGGATGTTGTTTATTTTATATGTTCACGAACACGATCGCCTAGGCTTTGGGATGTAAACCGTGGAAACAGCTGTATTTGATTGCATTTGTTGAGTTAGTTCCAGTTGTGACAGAAATGGTCAGTCTTATCTGGTTGAATATTATGTGGAGTTGGTGGAAGAGTACTTTGAGGGCAAGATCAATTGTTAATCAGGCCAGGGGAAATACTTGAATCAGTCGCACAGAGTTTGTTTATGATGAGTGAGCATGTGATTGCAAAAGTTCACTTATATTTTAGCTTCCTGCTTAGAATAATGTTGGTAAAAAGTGTACTTTTACAAATTAGCTTTTACACTTAGACATTACAAGTTAATGTGAGAATATTTAGCACAAAATTTGAAGGCTGATGTAAATAGTTTATGGCCTGTTTACATGAAGGGAGGGTACTGTGGCTAACTGGCTACTTGGCTAACCGAGCTACCCTGGGAGGGCGAACTTCTCATACATTTACATGCTGGACAGGGTAGCCTGCCTACCCTGAGGCACCCGGCTAGGTGGGATAGCTTTCTACCATAAAAATGGTTCATGCTGGGCTATCCCTGCTAACCAAGGTGAGATGAGCTGCGTAAACATGGCAGTGTGAAGTGAGGAGTTACCATTTGCCAGTGTTATCTGCCGAACAGAATGACTTTCAATCTGAAGAGATCAATATAATAGTAGATGAGTCTCGGGCAGAGAGCAGGCCTGTGCCCTTGTGCCCATGCAGGAAGCTGTAATAAGTTTCTTTG
>JAHPZR010003924.1:2500-14765 GCA_019787425.1 Platygyra sinensis
GTTTAAGACGTTCTTCAGTTCCAATACTTTGTTTGTGGTCGCTTGTCTTGTCTTATGGCTTGGTATTAAAAGCTTATTATAGCCGTAACCCTAGGGATGGTGTGGAGCGTATTTTGGGAGACCTTAAAAGCGAGTGCCCTGAGCCTTCAAACTTGTAGGGGGTCCGAGATTATTTGTTAAAATTATTATTTTTATGTATGTTTTGCTTGACAATTAGGCGGGGGAGGGGGGTCGGCTAGGAACTCCCCCGCTCCACCGGCCCCGGTAAGCTTCTATCTGCGTACAATTTCAATAACAATACACGTTTTCCATCCCAGGAAGGCAACCGTAAACAGAAGAAAAGGGAGAATCAAAGCACGGTTTCATTTTATATCCACGTAAAATCGCCCTAAAGATCTGTAAGAATTCCTCCGCAAAAATTTGTCGTTTTCAAAATGGGCCAGGAGCGCATAATCGGGGAACGGAGACCGTAAGCGCGCGCAATTTCTAGTTATTGGGGTTGGCGCATGATAGTGGGACAACTTTTCTCTTTTTTAGAACAAATTGCGCCATCGCCTGTGGCTACAACGCGCGTAAATTGCTGCGAGGATTTTCAGGGGGGGGGGGGGGCGGATGTCGCGGCAGGGAAATGGCGTCCGAAATTCATGCCCGAAATCGTTTACGCTTTGTGGCCCACAACTCCACGCTCTTTATGACTGTTGGGATTTTGCTTAAGTATTTTCGCCGTAAGTGTGCTCCAGTTTGAGTGAAGACAGTGCCGAATTTAGGTATGTCCCGCTTTTATATCGCTGATCAAGTTGGAGTTTCCGCTGCTCCTTCTACAAGAACTTAACATTATACTCCAGTCTAAATTTCACTTATGAAAGATTAGATTAACAGCTTTTCCCTGTTATACACAGAAAAAACTAGTTGGAACTGTTTAGATCTAGCAGCTTTTAGGCCCAATAAGTGACACGATAGGTTTTACGTGTGTAAATGCTGGCTTAGTTTTGTCTGTATAAAAGATCCAATAAATTGTCTGTTGTCGATTATTAAATAAGAGAAGGAGCGCCCGCCGATGCGTGTTTTGTACCGTCCAGAAAACATGACAATTGGACTTTTGGCACGTGGGGTGAAAACGTACATCGAACTCATATAGTATCTACTAGTTTTATTTAAACTTTTGTAAAGGTTTGCATTGGAGTAATGTGTTTGAAAACATATTAAAAGCTTTAGCTGAAAATATGTTGAATACAGGAGAAATAATCAGAAAAGTTACGATGACGCTTTTAATGCAACTCAATCAAATAAAGTTTTTTCGATTGAGTCAAAGAACTCCTTGTCCTATTTATTTTCGCAGTGTTAAGGTTTAACTATGTGAAAGAAACACCACATGATGTTAGTAGCCCTTTTGGTGAACGTTGGTGAAAATTTTTTATAATATCTCAGCACAAAAGACAACAAAACAAATCTTTTTCACGATTTGTTCACAATCTGAAAACACCGACTCGGACTTGAAAGTGCAACGCGCTGCACTATGCAAATTAATGATCTACTCGTACGCATCATGGATAGTAAAGAGGACTGGATTGGAAACGTATATCACGTGGGTTGATTTCTTATCGCCCATTGGTTGTTTCGTGCTTCAAGATGGCGTCTTATGCTTCCATCATAGTGGAAATTTGTGACGAAAATATGGCGAATATGTGGCGCAATAGAGCCAAGATTTATGGTTTGTTGACCTTCATTTTGTTCTTTCTCTCCGGTTCTGGTAGTAGTTCAGGTTTTGACATATATTTTTTCTCATTGTCTGCTGTTTCACGGCGATGACGACCGTGCAAAGCCACAGTTAAGCTTTCAAGGTAAGTGCTTGCTACTGCTCATTGGTATTATTTTTAGTTGTTTTTGAGAAATTGTAGTCCCAAAAAATGAGCTCACCGGAGCCATATTCTTTATGTTTGATGACTGTTTTGGGACTCATATATTGAAACGATCCTTAGTTATTTTTGTTCAAATCTACGGTAGAATGATTGCATAAATATGAAATTGTGGCTTAGGCACAGTTACAAGAATGATGGAAGTAAATTTACAACCTTAAATTTCGATTGAAAATGACGAAATTAAGACCGTCGAGCGAGTCAGTTGCGTGCATGGTGCGTGTAACATTACTTTGGAGAAGGTTGCACTCGATAAGGATGTACCACTATAAAAGAACCTGTGGAGCTTTTCTTTAGAATAATTAAGCATAGTAGTAATGATCATAACAACAGTCATCCGTAACAATAACAAAAAGTAGTTAATAAAGTATCGATTGACTTTCACCTTTTATATTAATTACAGACTAATAAACTGGGGACACTATAATGAAAAAGTAATTAACAGTGGGATTGAGTAAATCTAATACATGCAACAACAAAACAATGCAAACAGTAGCATTTGCATTAAAATACATGTTCAAAAATAATTTATATTCCAAAATCTTGGTGCAAATGTTTTGCTTTGTGGATATTGTTCTCCATGGCTCCAATGTGTCCAGTACTTTGTTTATTTTCATTTTTTGTCACTCTTGAGTCAAAATTGTACACTTTTTACAATTTCAGCTGAAATGGGGAAAGAAAGAAGAAAATACTCTCATTGGAAGTACATCAACAGTTGACAGCAAGCAACAGTCCAACCCAAAGCTCATCAGTTTTACCTTCATGTCACCTACCCAGTGAATACCAGTTCTCACTTTGTCACCTTCTTCCTGCTGTTCTACACCAGTCTTCCCTTTACAATAATATTACACTCAAGTGTTTTAGTTTTAGTTCTAGAAAGTAATGCTTTTAAAATCACTTGGAATTTATATCAAGCACTCTGAACTTTTCCTAATGTTATGCACATTACCAGAGTCATCAATATTTCAGAAAAACCCTTCATGATCATAACTGATTAGTCAATTGTTCACTAAAGGCATCATCACTCTGACATTGTTGTATATTGTAGGTACTATAGTGGTAATATATTTTATTGATAACTACATGTAACTGATGTATGTGATATAACTTGAACCAAGGCTGTTCAATAAAATATGCCTTCATGGAAACCTCATGTGTTCTTGTTTGGGTGTTTGGTCAGTGCTTTGAAACTATTTTATAGCAAAAGTGTATACATATGTCTTTGTATCTAACAATCAGGTGTTCCTGATGTGTTTTCTTAGAGCCTGCTTAAATCAGATGCACACAAACTAGATACTCTGACATCTTAATTTTTTTTTGAATTATTAAAAACATTCAAAGAAAGTGACATGAAGTGTTTGATAATTATAAAAATGTTTCAAAAGAGGACTACATGACAAAAAAGTCAAACCTTATTTTTTTTGGCTTGAAGTGGGATGCAAGTGTCTCTTCAGGAAATATTAGAAGCATCAGTTGTGCTGTTAATTTGTTTTTTTTTTTGCATTCCCAAGTTCACTCTCACTGTAAAATACAACACACTTCAAATAAAAATTAAAATTATTAATATTTCCCACATTTTGTTAACTTGATGCATTCATACATACATACCGGCTTAGTACACTGAACATTTTACATTATTGACCTCCAAAGGGGGTTCGTCGAACCCCTCGAACCCCCCCTCCTACGGGCGTGTTAAATCCATAAAAACAATTGTGTGTGTTGTTTCCTCTGGGGTCCACATAGAAACTTTTCGCCTGTGTCCGCAATGATCTTTGTCTATAAGATTGAAGTTGTTTTTTTTAGGTGTGACAGATTTTTTTTCTGGTAAAATATTCAATTAAAAAGCTGGTAACTTGTAGCGAATTTTTCCAGGAGAAAATTATCGATCACTTACCAATGTTAATAATGTTAATGGCGCTGGAAAATTACTCATCGATGTTAATGGCGTTGGAGGAAATCAGAGCTTTTCTCATGCTGTTCTTCCCGTGTAATTCCTAGGACTTTGCGCTGAGCTGCATTTTCTAAGCTCCTGTTTTCTTTCCCCTATGTAATCTTTTAGGAACGATCTACGGAACGACCTACGGAACGACAACTTCCTCGCCCGAAAGTATAACAGGTTTACGAAGAGTTTTAAATTGCTGTCTTCCGATCAGGGGGCCAGGCTGGCTTCAGTAAAGACGAATTGTCGTCTTCTTAACTTTTCTGCCAAATCGTCTCCATCCCACTCCTACAAAAAAACCTCAATATCCATAGTTTGGTCACTTTACTGTGCAGTGCTGCAAAAATTGAAGTGTCGCTTGCTTGAGACGGTGACGTCACGAATTTCCACCATGTTGGAACCGATGACGCGAGCTAGTTTCCAATCCAGTCTTCTACTATCCATGTACGCATCAGACTTGCCTATCAAAAAACTTTTGCAAACTCGCCAAACGAGCAGAAACAACAGGAACTATCAAACGGGTTTTGGTTATGATTAAGCATTGTTTGGCAAACTCACAAAATTAACTCGATACCGGAGTAAACAGTTTTCTTACAGAACTTTTCTCTACAAAACAAACACAAAGTTTACGCGTACAACTAGCCGGCGAGCGGATTTTTATTCATTCACAGCGCGAAATTAAAGAAATTCTCTACACCTGAACAAACACACCTGTTCCATTAAATCAGAGCATAAAAGTACATAGAAGAGCCTTGGTTCTTCTTCTTCTGCCTTATTCCCTGCCATCGCTGTGAAAAATGAGAAAAATCGGCAATTAGAATCTCGCAACTCTCACTATTTCATCGCACAACGTGACAACCATCCACGCGAGAGCCCAAGACACGTGCGTGGATCAGCGCGGATATATGACGTCAGGATGGCGCAATTTGTTCTAAAAATAGAAAAATTGTCCCATATCATGGGTCCACGCGCATCCCAAGACTTACGGTCTCCGTCCCCTGATTATGGCTCCTGTAATGGCTCAAAGCATTTTCTAAATAATTATTTCGAAAAATCCTCTAATAACGCGAAATTAAATATCCCGTATTTTTCTTTAAAAAAAAAAACCGCCGATTTTGAATCCCTTAGGGTGAATTTTTCCCACGCGGAGCTGAAAAGTACGTATGTCCAGAGATTGTCTACACTAGGTATTATGGAAATAAAGCAACTTTCAAAAACAAAATGGGATGCAAAGTGTCAAGTGGGAAGCCGCTGAACTGGATTATTTCGAGAACAGAATGATATAACTGAGTATTCTGTCAAGAATGTGGCGAGGAAAGCCTGGAAAACAGCCAAAAATTCTTAAATTTACCAGTAAATATCCCCAAATTTTCTAATATCTCAGAAACTTCCAAATATCTCGAAAAATATCCGGATATTTGGGTAAAGGCCTACTTGTAGGCGTTCTTTCCTTTGTCCTCGCGTGTAGTGACCTCTGCGCGTGTTCTCGCTGCCCAGGTGTTGCGCGTCCACTTCCTGTTACTAACCAAGTGTATCGGTCTAAAATAAAAATTCATGTTTGTAAGACTTCAGCGAAATAATAAACAAACAAATATAGTAAAAATGATTGTTATACCTCCCAACTCAAATACGTTTCCTGATTGGAGAGAACGTGTCACGTGCCATTGGTCAAAACTCAATGACTCCCTAGGGCGAACAAATCTCAATGACGCCCTAGGGAAACAACACCTTGAACTTTGGACTTGCACGTGATCAAGTTGTGCACCTTGAAAACCGCGGGAAATTTGTGTACCAGTCGGCCTGATGTTGAAAAGCCATTGAAGTAGGACAACGTTTCTCATTAGAGACGGCATTCATTATTCAAGAAAAGGGATTTATAGTCGCAAAAACATATCGTGCAGATTAACAAAAGGGAAAATATGAACGTTTTGTGTCTCCAAGCTTTTGGTTTGGCGCCAAAAATGGGTTGCCCACGTTCGTTCAACTCGCTCGTCGATCGCCGTCGCCAGGTAGGAAAGTACTTGTGTAATTTACAACAAAATATGCTGCTCCTGATCAAATCAAACTCAAAATGCTCGAGTTAAGCATTAGAAGACGCCAAAGCAACTTTAGCACTGTCTATATTTTTGTTAGCTGCAAAGAAAAAGACTGTTATCGTGATTTTTCGATAGGACAGGTTGGTTTTGGCAGCCGCTCAATTTTGCGAGTGCGGCCAGTTTATGCAATGGCGTCAAGCGAATCATTTTTTTCGGAGCTTTTTCTATATTTGAGTCGGGAGGTATAACAAAACACTTAATGACTGGCCCCTCGGGAAACAGTGAGTTTTGTTTCCCCTCGACCTCAATGTTCCCCTCGGCTTCGCCTCGGGGAACATTGAGGGTCTCGGGGAAACAAAACTCACTGTTTCCCTTGTGGCCAGTCATTAAGTGCTTAATGTCTTCTTAGTACAGAGCAAACATTGCTCTCCTTCTGTGTTACAAGTTTATGGATCTCACTTTTGGCTGGCTAACATTCTCATAAGAGTAAACAAAACAATTCCCTTCTCAAAACCACAGTAATAACTGGAGACATATTACAACTTTATAACTACACTTTATTTCAGTTTCTCACATCGTAAAAGTAAATAAAGATTTAACAATAACATATCAAAAGCTATTCACTGCTGCTCCTCATTGCTAATTTTTTTTTTTTTTTTTTTTTTTTTGCTAATTGCTCTTTCTACAAAACGTTTCATCATTAATTAAAGCTATAAATACCAACTTTAAAAATATATATATTTTTAACCTACAGTACAGTGGAACCCCGTTTTTGATAGACAACTAGAATTTTCATTTCCAGTTTTTGTAACGTTTTGGTGAGGTGTTTTGTCTACATTGTTTGCCCTTCAGTTTGGGCTGTAGTAATCTCAAAACACACCAAACATTAGAGGTGAAAAACATCTTTAAACAAGAAAAAATAATTCTTCAGCTGACGATTTAATCCTGGGTTGACGTTAACCAGCTTTCGAACAACCCGGCCCAGCTGTCTGTGTTAATGCTGGTTTTCCCTAGCGAAAGAGTCGGAGTCGTCGTCGGAGTCATACAAAGCGCTTACGACCTAGTGAAAAATCGAAAAACGGAGTCATAAGCGGAGTCATAGGCTCGACGGAATCCGAGTTGGAAGAATCAGAAGATTTCTTTTTTTTCCCCGAATCCGTTTACGACTCCGTCGCTTATGATCACTATAAAAACTGACCTGAATGTCGGAGTCGTAAGCAGAACGGAAGAACCAACCAATCACAAGGCCCAGAAGCGAACATTGTGATTGGTTTAAGTTTTTCGCCTCTGCTTCCGACTGCGACAATATAATTTCAAGTAGATCGTGAGCGACGGAGTCAGAAACTGCTTCCGACTCCATCACTTTGATTTTCACTCGGACTATATCACTCGACGCTTCTGATTACGACTTCGACTACGACTGACTCGTCTTAGTGAAAACTAGCCTTAAATTGGTCAATTTAAATGAAGAGCATTAGACAAAGAAAAAAAAAAAAAAAAAAAAAATTACGTACCTTAATTTTTTATATGAAGGGATGCTAAAGCATCTGTTCGTCAAAGTAAATCGCTCCTGATACTAGTCTATTGTTAATCACTCTTTACGCTCTTGACTTTACGACTGTCGAGTGATACTTCGATACATACCAACCCAGCCGTTGTAAGTGATTAGTTAAATGTTGTAATCATGTCCTCCAGTTTATTACTGTGGTGTTGAGAAGGGAATTGTTTTGTTTACTCTTATGAGAATTTAGCCAGCCCAAAAGTGAGATCCATAAACTTGTAACAACAGAAGGAGAGCAATGTTTGGCTCTGTACTAAGAAGACACTTAAGGGCACTTAATGACTGGCCACAAGGGAAACAGTGAGTTTTGTTTCCCCGAGACCCTCAATGTTCCCCGAGGCGAAGCCGAGGGGAACATTGAGGTCGAGGGGAAACAAAACTCACTGTTTCCCGAGGGGCCAGTCATTAAGTGTTTTGTTATACCTCCCGACTCAAATATAGAAAAGCTCCGAAAAAAAATGATTCGCTTGACGCCATTGCATAAACTGGCCGCACTCGCAAAATTGAGCGGCTGCCAAAACCAACCTGTCCTATCGAAAAATCACGATAACAGTCTTTTTCTTTGCAGCTAACAAAAATATAGACAGTGCTAAAGTTGCTTTGGCGTCTTCTAATGCTTAACTCGAGCATTTTGAGTTTGATTTGATCAGGAGCAGCATATTTTGTTGTAAATTACACAAGTACTTTCCTACCTGGCGACGGCGATCGACGAGCGAGTTGACGAACGTGGGCAACCCATTTTTGGCGCCAAACCAAAAGCTTGGAGACACAAAACGTTCATATTTTCCCTTTTGTTAATCTGCACGATATGTTTTTGCGACTATAAATCCCTTTTCTTGAATAATGAATGCCGTCTCTAATGAGAAACGTTGTCCTACTTCAATGGCTTTTCAACATCAGGCCGACTGGTACACAAATTTCCCGCGGTTTCAAGGTGCACAACTTGATCACGTGCAAGTCCAAAGTTCAAGGTGTTGTTTCCCTAGGGCGTCATTGAGATTTGTTCGCCCTAGGGAGTCATTGAGTTTTGACCAATGGCACGTGACACGTTCTCCTCCAATCAGGAAACGTATTTGAGTTGGGAGGGTATAACAATTCCCAAAAATTTTTACCTATTTTTGTTTGTTTATTATTTTCCGCTGAAGTCTTGACAAACATGAATTTTATTTTTAGACCGATTACACTTGGTTAGTAATAACAGGAAGTTGAACGCGCAACAACACCTGCAGCGAGAACACGCCGCAGAGGTCACTACACGCGAGGAAAAGGATAAGAAACGCCTACAAGTAGCGCACTTTACCCAAAATATTCGCGGATATTTTTTCGAGATATTTGGAAGTTTCTGAGATATTTAGAAAATTTGGGGGATATTTACTGGTAAATTTTAAGAATTTATTGGCTGTTTTTCCAGGCTTTTCCTCGCCACATTCTTGACAGACATACTCAGTTATATCATTCTGTTCTCGAAAATAATCCCCAGTTCAGCGGCTTCCCACTTGACACTTTGGGGGGACAGTCCCATTTTGTTTTGAAAGTTGCTTTATTTCCATAACTACCTAGTGTATGACAATCTCTGACATACGTACTTTTTCAGCTCCGCGTGGGCGAAAAAATTCACCCTAAGGGATTCCAAAAATCGGCTGTTCTTTTTTTTTTCAATGAAAAATACAGGGATATTTTAATTTCGCGTTATTTAGAGGATTTTCGAAATAATTATTTAGAAAATGCTTTGAGCCATCTACAGGAGGCCATTAATCAGGGACGGAGACCGTAAGTCTTGGGATGCGCGTGGACCCATGATATGGGACAATTTTTCTATTTTTAGAACAAATTGCGCCATCCTGACGTCATATATCCGCGCTGATCCACGCACGTGTCTTGGGCTCTCGCGTGGATGTTGTCACGTTGTGCGATGAAATAGTGAGAGTTGCGAGATTCTATTGCCGATTTTTCTCATTTTTCACAGCGATGGCAGGGAATAAGGCAGAGAAGAAGAACCAAGGCTCTTCTATGTACTTTTATGCTCTGATTTAATGGAACAGGTGTGTTTTTCAGGGTAGAGAATTTCTTTAATTTCGCGCTGTGAATGAATAAAATCCGCTCGCCGGCTAGTTGTACGCATAAACTTTTTGTGTTTGTTTTGTAGAGAAAAGTTCTGTAAGAAAACTGTTTACTCCGGTATCGAGTTAATTTTGTGAGTTTGCCAAACAATGCTTAATCATAACCAAAACCCGTTTTGATAGTTCCTTGTTGTTTCTGCTCGTTTGGCGAGTTTGCAAAAGTTGGGATAGGGCAAGTCTGATGCGAGTAGCATGGATACGTTATGATGAGACTGGCTTGGAACTATGCCCCCCTCCCCCCCCCCACCCCGCTCGCGTCATCGGTTCAACATGTGGGGGAAATTTCGTGACGTCACCGTCTGCAAGCACGCGACACTTTCATATTTTTTGCAGCAGGCTGGTAAAAGCAGGCAGTAAGAGTGACCCAATCTATGTGATATTGAGGTTTTTTTGTAGGAGTGGGATGGAGACGATTTGGACATGCATAGAAGATAATGGTTGAAGACGCATCGAATTCGTCTTTGAAACATGAAGCCAGCCTGGCCCCCTGATCGGAGAGCATCCCGGCAATTTAAAACTCTTCGTAGATCCCTGTTCTACTTGCGGGGCTGAGGAAGGTGTCGTTCCGTAGGTCGTTTCCGTTAGATCGTTCCTTAAAAGATTACATAGGTGGAATAGTGAAAAGCAGGAGCTTAGGAAATATGCAGCTCAGGGCGGCAAAGTCCTGTAGGAATTACTACGGGGAAGAACAGCGTGAGAAAAGCTCTGGATTTCCTCCAAACGCCATTAACATCGATGAGTAATTTTCCAGCGTGCCGTATTAACATTAAATTAAACATTGGTAAGTGAATTCGATAATTTTCATCTCTGGAAACATTCGCTACAAGTTACGCAGCTTTTTAATTGAATATTAGTCCCAGAAAAAAAAGATCTGTCAGCACCTGAAAAAAAACAACTGCGAATCTTATAGTACAAAGTATCATTGCGGACACAGGTGAAAAGTTCTATGTGGACTTTCCCAGAGGAGAACAACACACAGCAATATGGTTTTTATGGGATTTAACACGCCCTGCATAGAGCGGGGGGGTTCGAGGGGGTCTGACGAACGCGGCCTCTTTGGCAGGTGCAATATGGTAAAATGTTGCAGTGTACTAAGCCGTATGTATGTATTGAATGCATCAAGTTAAACAAAATGTGTGAAAATATGTAATAATTTTAATTTTTATTTGAAGTAGTGTTGTATAATTTACAGTGAGAGTGAAATTGGATAGCAAAAAAAAAGACAATATAAAGGGCACAACTGATGCTTGCTAATATTTTCCTGAAGAGTACTTGCGATCGCACTTCAAGCCTATTAAAAAATAAGGGGGGGAGGGGGTGGGGGGTGGGGGGGGGGGGGGGTGGGGGGGGGTGGGGGGTTGGTAGGCTTTTTGGCATGTAGTCGGCTCTTTTGAAACATTTTTCGATTATTCAATACACTTCGTATGTCTATTATCTTTGAATGTTTGTAGATCAAATTACAGGCTCAGAGTATCTAGGGGGTGGCATTCTGATTTAAGCAGGCTCCAATGAAAACAAGTTAAGGACACCTGATTGTTAGATCCAAAGACTATATGGTATCCCCTTTGGCTATTAAAATAGGGTTCAAGCACTGACGGCCACACCGCAAACAAGACACATGAGGTTTGCCATGAAGGGCTTTATGTTTTGACAGCGCTTGGTTCAGTTATATCACATACATCAGTTGAGCATGTAGTTATCAATAAAATATAGTTACCACTATCGTACATACAATTGATACTAAGCACTGTCAGAGTGATGATGCCTTTAGTGAAGGCAATTGGACTATATCAGTTATGATCATGAAGGTTTTGCTGAATATTGAGACTTGCTGGTAATGTGGGGCATTAACGCATTAGCAAGTTCAGAGTGGCTTGATATAAATTCCAAGTGATTTTAAAAGCATTACTTTCTATTGAACTAAAACTTAAACACTTGAGTGTATATTATTGTAAATGGGAAGACTGTGTGTGTAAAGACAAGGCAGGATAGAAGTGTGACTAAAAGTGAGAAGCTGGTATTGGCACTGGGTAGGTGAGCATTAAGTAAAGCTATGAGCTTTGGGTTGGAACTGTTGCTGTGCTGTCAAGCTGTTATGTGCTTCCAATGAGGATATTTTCTTGCTTTCTCTTCCATTTCAGCTGAATTGTAGAAAGTTTAGGGGGCCATTTTGAATTCAAGCGTGACTAAATGATAAATAAAGCTAAAGTATCTTTTTGGGCTGGAGTCATCATTGGAGGCCATGGAGAACAATATCCCAAAGCAACATTGCACTCAAGTATTTTGGAATAGCTAAATTATTTTTTGAACATGTATTGTTTAATGCAAATGCTACTGTTTTGGCATTGTTTTGTTGTTGCATTGTATTTAGATTTACTCAATCTACCTGTTCATATTACTTTTTGCATTATAGTGTCGGCCAGTTTATTAGTCTGGTAATTAATATACAAAGGTTATAAGTCAATGCGATTACTTCTCTCTATTAACTAGCTTTTTGTTATTGCTATGCGGTGATCGTACTGTTTATGATCCTTACTACTTGGCTTAATTATTCTAAAGAAAAGCTCGATCACAGGTTCTTTTATGGAGTGGTACTATGCTCTTATCGATTGAACGCTCTCCTAAAGTAAGTGTTAGCACGCCACCATGCACGATGAAGGGGTTAAAATAGGGAAGCAGCGAGTGTGGGGACG
>JAHPZR010003925.1:5000-24340 GCA_019787425.1 Platygyra sinensis
CGATAGAAATTTCCAAAGAAGCTCGTGGCATTTCTTCAGCCTCATTTTGTAAACCACGGAACAGTTTTTTTAGTTGTACCGGATCGAGCTCCACGGAAACACGGGCATAATCATATTCTAAGCTCTCAGGCCGCGATGGTACGTCCACTTTCGCATATCCGTCACATTCTTTTACAGAGTACTATGAACGAAAGAATGAAAGTTGAGAATGCTACCGTTTTGCATGCTTGGAATTTTTCTAGCTGGCAAGTTATTCTCCCAAATTATGTGCAGGGATGTGGTAAATTATGGGCAGGGATGTGGTCAAATTATGGGCAGGGATGTGGTAAATTATGTGCAGGGATGTGGTAAATTATGTGCAGGGATGTGGTAAATTATGGGCAGGGATGTGGTCAAATTATGGGCAGGGATGTGGTAAATTATGTGCAGGGATGTGGTAAATTATGTGCGGGGATGTGGTAAATTATGGGCAGGGATGTGGTCAAATTATGGGCAGGGATGTGGTAAATTATGTGCAGGGATGTGGTAAATTATGTGCAGGGATGTGGTAAATTATGGGCAGGGATGTGGTCAAATTATGGGCAGGGATGTGGTAAATTATGTGCAGGGATGTGGTAAATTATGTGCAGGGATGTGGTAAATTATGGGCAGGGATGTGGTCAAATTATGGGCAGGGATGTGGTAAATTATGTGCAGGGATGTGGTAAATTATGTGCAGGGATGTGGTAAATTATGGGCAGAAATGTGGGGTAGGCCTCTTTAAACTCTTCTTAAAAATTTCCGAAAAGAATAAATATCGGAATGCTATTATTTGCAAGCTTGAAGCTTTCCCTAGGAAGGTATTCTCCCAAAATGTGGATAAGGTTGTGGGGCACATCGATTGAAACACTTTTACAAAAAATTTCGAAATGAAAAAAATATAAGAACGTTATCGTTTTGAAAGCTTTTAGTAATTTTCCCTGGAAAGGTATTCTTTCAAAATGTCGGTAGGACTGTGGGGCACACCTCTAAACTGAACCCTTTTTGAAAAATTTCGAAGGAAAGAAATATCAGAATGGAATTATCGCTTTGAAAGATTGAAATTTTTCCTGGGAAGGCATTCTCCCAAACTATGGGCGGGTTGTGAGGTACGCTTCTTGAACCCCTTGCCTATAAGTATCTGATATTTATCCAACGTAATATTTTCAGACCAGATCAAAGCCAGCATCTTTTTCTAGGTTATATCAAATAAAATTGATCAGAAAGTACTGAAAAAGATGTAAAAAAATTTTGCTTGTTAGCAATAGATTTACTTGAACTCTTCTGTGTTATTTTTCATACTAATGAACAAAACAGAATCTTACCAGAGGATATCTTTCCAGGGACAAAGATTGATATGCTTTACTGGGGCTTTCCTCTCTATTCAACCCTGCTGCCGACTGTTCTGTATGACCACACCCTTGCTTCTCCCTCCGAAGGGAAGGCATTGACCTGAACAGCTTCTGATAAGGTAAACTTTCCTTCACTTCCGGAGAACTCATATCAACTGTTGCCGGCCCTTCAGGATGACCACCGCCTTGCTGATCTCTCCACTGGGATGGCAGCGTCCTGACCAGCTTCTGATAGGGGAACACTTCCTCCATTCCAGGGGGACTGACGGGCGTTACTACTCCACTGCAATCAGGTGAGGAGGAAGACATCCGCGTTAGAAGCCGCTGGTAAGGAAGACGTGGTGCTGAGGTGTCTGCAGATTGGTCGTTGGGTCTGGTAAGGGATCCACTGTGACCTGGTGTCCAGATGATAAGCTTGTTATCTCTACCTCTTTCATACAGAGGATTACCTGAAAAAAAAGGAAAACACTTTTATCATTAAAGATGGCATGACCAATATAAACCATACTTTTAAAAATACTCAATCTTACTCTTCTGCATAACATGTTTACATTCTGCATACGGCTTATCTACGTTCCACCATTCTTTTACGCATTTATTGTTCATTTTTTTTCCTTTTGGACTTTTTTTGATATTCACTTTACACCTATGTCCAGGATTGAACGCAAGTATTGTTTAACTAGTACTTCATATTTGGTAGGGATATTTGACATTTTCACATTACTCCATATTTGACACAGTTGTGTGTTTTGGTGACTTTTTACCACGGAAGACACTTTGTGACGCTTATCATAGGGAATTTGAATCTCATTAGCGTTCAATCCTGGACATATCTCACACTACACACTTTTGTCCAATTGTTTTTAATTTTATGTAGTGTCAATTGTTTGTACATGTCAGTGACCAACACGGAAGCCTATTTAGTCACTGAGAACTTTTATTTTGGCTATTTTATTGTTATATTTCTTTTCTCTTTTTAATCAAAGTTATAATTTTTGTAAAATAATAATGCAAAACAATACAAAATCTGAAAATCTGGGTGATCTCAGGCCTGATTTACTCAGGCACTAGTTAAATTCAATTCAATTTTAATTTAAACTCACACAAACATTAATTTTACAGTGTTAGAAAAAAATAGAATACATATTAAATACATACAACTTACATACAGAAGATGATAATTAGTACTAATGAAATATTTACAATCGTGATTAACAAATAAAGTGTTAAAGGGAAAAAGAAAAAGGGATATATGTAAAAGGAAAACAAACAGTTTTAGTTCAAGGTTGATCGTGAGGAGTTTGGGACACCTTAAAATAGCTTATGAAACTAATCGAGTAGGTGCCACCAACTTAGCTACAATAGCCAACCATACACAGGGTTCATAACGCTTTTACGGCCGGTAAAACGCAGTTAATGGAACATGACACCCCTTGAGGGCAGGATTGCTTTCGTTCGTCACGCAATCCAATAAGATAAATAATAGAACAATACTGAATGCTAAATTCATGAATGAGTGTTCCCTTATTCTAGCAGTCAGCACAAACGCTATTCATGTCTGTATTTTAGCTTCTATCTTGCCGTGTAATCTAGTGAAATATCTTAGCTTCCCCTAGATTGGCCCATATATTTGTTAGCCCCATTCATGGTTGACAAGCTCGCCACGTTGCGTCTATTTAGCTTATAGTACAGCTGTACCTATTGGTCAAACTTTGAGACACTGTCTTGCTATATAAATCTTAATACACTGTCACAGGGCATAATCCTGGCAGCTTGCACGAGAGTACACAGTTTGTAACAATTTTGCTTTAAGATTTATGGCGCGCCCACGTTCTAAGTCTTCGAAGGTCACGCGAACAGCCGACTTCAAGAACCTCTCCAGTGAAGTTCTTCGCCTTCGCCTGCAGAACCTCAATCTTCCAATCACTGGAAGCCGTGCCCGTCTGGTTGAAAGGCTGACGCTGGCCACGAATTCAGCACCGGCAGCCATCCCAGGTCGCTCCAGAGGTCGCGCTCAGAATGGACGGGTGCACAAGGCAAAACCTTTGGCTTCAAACGTACGCGTACGACCACGTCCGCAGCCCACTGTCCTAACAGAACAGGCAGCTGACGCGGAGACTCGCAGTTCCGACGAAGACGAGCAGTCGGATATGGATTCAGCCGTGGAAGAACTGTTCGAGGACTTTGAGCCACAAGTCCCCAACGACGCCGTGTTTTCGCCCGCTCAAATGTCGGCCATCCAAGAGACCGTGTCGACCTCGGTTAACGAAGCCTTACGGGTCTTTAACAACCACGAGGCGCTAGCACGTTTCCCGGACGATCTTCGTACTCCTGGTCCTCGCCTGCCGAACACAGCGACTCCTTTGGGCCTTCATCGCCCTTTGGAAAAAAGCCTCGAAGACAAAATACTCCGCGGTGAGTACATTGACTTTTGTTTATTACTGCCAGACTTCATGTATCGCTCCCAGGCCCCCGCTCTGCAGTTACGCTACGAGGACTCGTCCCCGGGCTCCCAAGGGTCCCCGCTAACTCTGGTTAGGAGGAAAAAGCCCGTGATTGACACTTTCCAAAAATGGCTAGACGCATTTACTGCCTACATGCTGGTGATCGTCGCTGTCCATCCCACGCGTGCCTTAGAGTTGCTCAAATATCTGCAAACGATCAGCAAAGCGGTTACTAAGTTTAAGGGCCTAGCCTGGCTTACATACGACGAGCAGTTTAGACGCCGCGCTGCATATGACCTTTCAAAGCCCTGGGACAAAATTGACCTTGAATTGTGGACAGTCACCTTCTCTGGCCTAGCTAAGCCACATTGTTCCGTGTGCTCTAGCCCGTACCATCAGGCGGAAGATTGCCCCAACCAGGACCCAAGCAGAAAACCTCGCCGCCAAGCCCTTGTCTGCTTTGACTTCAACAAACCTTCCGGTTGTCAACGCCGTTCCTGCTATTTCCCGCACCACTGCCGTCGCTGCGGCTCAGCCAACCACGCCCAGTTCAACTGCTCTGGTCCCAAACAGTCCGCAAGCAACAACAGACCAGCCAACCCCAGCGATCGCAGCAAGAAATAAGGTGGCGCAACGCCGGCTGGACTGCAAGCCTACTGTATCCACCCCGCTTAATGTAGATAAATTAGTGCTTGAATTAGTTAATCACCCTAATAGCTCTTTCGTTAAGAATTTAATTAGTGCCCTCCGGTATGGTACTCGCATTGGTTACCTAGGCCCCCACAAACCCCGGGTGTCGCGTAATTTGATATCCGCCTCTCAACATCCTGAAGTTGTTTCTGGGAATCTACATAAGGAAGTGCAGTTGGGAAGAATCGCGGGCCCCTTTTCCTCCCCGCCCCTACCTGACTTGCAGTGTCACCCTATAGGGGTAGTCCCTAAAAAGCACTCTGTAGAATGGCGCACTATTTATCATCTCTCTTACCCTGAAGGGGATAGTATAAACGACCACATACCAAAAGATCCTTATTCGTTGCAGTACGTTCGTGTCGATGACGCTATCGCGATTCTGCGGTCCCTGGGTCCTGGGAGTTTTATGGCCAAAACGGACTTGAAATCTGCCTTTCGCCTGATGCCAATCCACCCCAAAGACTGGAACCTTTTGGGTATATACTGGCAATCTCAGTACTATATAGACCTTTACCTTCCATTTGGGCTTCGCAGTGCTCCTTTCCTTTTTAACCAAATTTCCGATGCCTTGGAATGGATCCTTAAACACAACTATGGCCTCTGCCATGTTATTCACATTTTAGACGATTTCTTTTTAGCAGAAAAAACTAAATTTGACTGCCTAGGGAGCTTTACTACCCTTCTTAAGGTTTTCATGTCCCTTCGGGTTCCCACCGTCGCCTCTAAGACCCTGGGGCCCTCACAAGTTCTAGAGTTTATGGGCATTGTACTGGACAGTAACCGCATGGAAGCGCGATTGCCTGACGATAAGCTTGCCAGGATACGGCAATTACTGGACTCTTTCACCGACCGCCGTTCTGCCCGCCTTTTAGATCTCCAATCCCTTATCGGTACTCTGCAATTTGCTTGCCGAGTAGTAGTCCCGGGTAGAACCTTCCTTCAGCGCATTATAAACCTCACCCGCGGGGTAAAAAATCGTTTTCATCATATCCGTTTGAACAAGGAATTTTCCAGGGATATTCAAATGTGGAAGGTATTTCTCGCTCAATGGAACAGGCGGTCTTTCTTTCTTGATTCCTGGGTCACCTCCTCCCCCGACCTGCAGCTCTATACCGATGCAGCTAGTACAATTGGGTTTGGAGGTTTTTTCAATGGTAAATGGTTCCAGGGTAGGTGGCCCCGTCATTTACTCATTAACAAGACCAAAGGGATAAGTATTGAATGGCAAGAACTCTTCCCTATTGTCCTTGCCTGTGCACTGTGGTACCCCCACTTTTCCGGCAAACGTCTTCAGTTCTGGTGTGATAACCAGAGCGTTGTTGCTATCATTAACTCGGGTCATTCCAAAGCCCCTAGGGTCATGGACTTGGTGCGTTTCTTAGTACTTATTTCCATGAAGCATAATTTTCTGGTAAGGGCTCGTCACGTTCCCGGGGTGCATAACGAAATAGCTGACGCCCTGTCCCGTTTTCAGGTTCAACGATTCAGGGAACTCGCTCCCGGTGCCGACCAGACCCCCTGCACCATCCCGCCTTCATTCATGACCCTCTGAAAGATGAAGTTCTTAAGTATGCCAACTGGGCCTTGTCGTGGAACACCAACCGCACGTATACCTCTGGGGAGAAGCGTTTTATTCAGTTTTGTCTCATGAACAGACTAGGCACTTCAACAGGTGATATTCTCCCAGCCTCAGAAGGAACTCTTATCTATTTTGCTTCTTATTTAGCCCGTACAGTTCGCCATGGTACGATTAAGACTTACTTAGCTGCCGTTCGCAATCTCCACATTATTTCTGGCCACAAAGACCCCTTAAGGGGAAGGCTCCTCCTAAAAAAGATACTAAGGGGAATTCTCCGTTATCAAGGGTCTCCTCGTATCCGCAGACAACCCGTCACTCCGGGCGTACTCTTAGCCATTCGCCCCATCTTACGTAGTTGGCTGGGGCCAAGGGATTTCTCGATGATATGGGCAGCCTTTACCCTTGCCTTTTTCGCGTTCCTTAGGTGTAGCGAGTTTACCTATCCGGGGGTGTACAGTTTTAGTTCTAAGTTTAATCTTACCAAGGAATGCGTTACATTTTGTCCTAGTCTGGCCTGCCCACAGCGCTTGCTCGTTACTCTTAAGTCTTCTAAAACGGATAGTTTTAGGGCAGGGCAATCCCACTCGTGGTTTGCCCGTTGCCCTTCTTTTGTTGTGCCCTGTCTGCAGCAACTGCAGCAATATTTTCTCCTCCGCCAAAACCACGTTCGGGGCCATTGTTCTATTTCAGTCGGGTCGTTACCTCACCCGGTCCTCTGTCACGCATTTACTTCGGGACTCTGCGAGAAGCGCGGGCCTCCCGCATGAGAGCCTCAGGGTCACAGCTTTCGCATAGGAGCGGCGTCTGCCGCCGCCGCTGCGGGCCTACCAGACTGGTTAATTAAGGTGTTAGGTCGCTGGTCGTCAGATTGTTACCAGCTTTATATACGCACACCAGAATCGGTGTTACTTTCTGCTGCTCCAAAAATGGCTGGTGTCTCGGGCAATTTTCTTTAGTTTGGCCTTGCTTTGGGGGGATGCATGCCTTGCTTGCATCTGTGGCGGTTAAGTCTGCGTAGCGACTTCCCCCAAGCTTTGGCATTGCTTGTGTCTTGCCATCTTATATCCTTGCCTTTATCTTGTCCGATCCAGCCTCTGCTGTGCTGGGGAGATAAGAAAGGCTCTGCCAATACTCTTGTTCTATTCCCACGTTAGTGGGGGGATAAGTGAGGCTTTTTAGTTTGTGCACCTATCATGAAGTCGCGTCAAACCTGCCACAGGGCTGTGTCCCCCTCAATTACGCCATATTGTTGTTTGGATATTTGTTGTCGTTACCTTACCTAGTTGCGTTACACTTTACTCTTAGTTTGAATAGTGGAATGGTGACATTAATAACGCTTTTACGGCCGGTAAAACGCAGTTAATGGAACATGACACCCCTTGAGGGCAGGATTGCTTTCGTTCGTCACGCAATCCAATAAGATAAATAATAGAACAATACTGAATGCTAAATTCATGAATGAGTGTTCCCTTATTCTAGCAGTCAGCACAAACGCTATTCATGTCTGTATTTTAGCTTCTATCTTGCCGTGTAATCTAGTGAAATATCTTAGCTTCCCCTAGATTGGCCCATATATTTGTTAGCCCCATTCATGGTTGACAAGCTCGCCACGTTGCGTCTATTTAGCTTATAGTACAGCTGTACCTATTGGTCAAACTTTGAGACACTGTCTTGCTATATAAATCTTAATACACTGTCACAGGGCATAATCCTGGCAGCTTGCACGAGAGTACACAGTTTGTAACAATTTTGCTTTAAGATTTCCCACCCTCCCTCCCTGGGAGAAGGGCTTTTGTTTGTTATTTGCCAATAAACTGGGGTCACTCCTTGTGGTTCGGTTAAGTCTGCGTAGCGACTTCCCCCAAGCTTTGGCATTGCTTGTGTCTTGCCATCTTATATCCTTGCCTTTATCTTGTCCGATCCAGCCTCTGCTGTGCTGGGGAGATAAGAAAGGCTCTGCCAATACTCTTGTTCTATTCCCACGTTAGTGGGGGGATAAGTGAGGCTTTTTAGTTTGTGCACCTATCATGAAGTCGCGTCAAACCTGCCACAGGGCTGTGTCCCCCTCAATTACGCCATATTGTTGTTTGGATATTTGTTGTCGTTACCTTACCTAGTTGCGTTACACTTTACTCTTAGTTTGAATAGTGGAATGGTGACATTAATTAATGTTTTTGACAGGAAGGCAACTGGTTTCAAAAGGCAAGATAAACATTTTTAACTGAACTTCCTCCTAAGAGGAGTCTTCCTCTCCAGATCATACCAGGAAGGCAAAATCATCCTCACAGCAGCCAACTTATACGCCTTTTAAGTGAAGAAGTGAAGCCTTAGAGCCAAGCCTGGCCCATAGCTGCCAGAGCTTATCCCGGTTTCTGCAGCATGAAGCGGCTGGAAGTATTTCTACTTCCCCTGGACGGGATGCTAGTCCATCGCAGGTCACTCCCCCGCAATTTTGTTGGGTTTCCCCAACAATTCGCCGGTACCCATTTATACACCTGGGTGGAAAGAGGCACTGTGAAAGTAAAGTGTCTTGCCCAAGAACACAACACAATGTCCCCAGCCAGGGCTCGAACCTGGACCACACCGCGCCTCCCTTATACACCTTTTAACATAAGATGATTTGTCAAAATTCTAATAATTT
Source organism: Platygyra sinensis (assembly GCA_019787425.1). NCBI lineage: Eukaryota > Metazoa > Cnidaria > Anthozoa > Scleractinia > Merulinidae > Platygyra > Platygyra sinensis. The sequence goes on from JAHPZR010003925.1 coordinate 13,725, forward strand.
CTTACATGTAAGCCTTTACTAGAGGGAAATTATGAGAGCTATGAAAAAAAGTAACTCAATTTAATGGGAATACTATTTGATTTATAACCTACATGTATTGATATCATGGGTTGTAAATTACAATTAGAACTGTGGCTCTTTGACTTGTTTAGTGTCAGTATTTCTATCAAAAAATTTTGCGCCAAATATTGTCAAGGCAATTTTGTTATTTCACTTGTGAAATCAAAACAGTTAAATTTGGCTGAACTTTAAGGCAAAAAATAAGCAAAGAAGCTTTACACTACATTTCGATGACTCCATAAATTATCATCATTTTCATGTGAAGAGAGAATAAATTGATAACTTAATATGTACCATGTGAGGTGATAAAACATACAAGTAAAGGTGCAAAGTGTTAATGTAAAATAAATGAAGGCTTCGGTGGAAAAAGGGCGTTAGGTTTTTTACTGAAAAGTGAACTTTGTCGAAAACGCTCCAAATTTCGCATGCAGTTTTGTTTCCGTGTGTCAAACAATGTTCTGCATGTTTTTTCCCTGAAGTTTGCTTCCTTTTTGAGATATTACGTATGCAAAAAAACACATTTTTCCAAGGGCATCCTCTGGGGACCTTTTGTTGAATGGAAAACAAAAGAAACCTTTTGTTTCGCTAAGCGATCAACTCACTATAATACCTTAAGCTCTAACTACTGCTTCGTTAGCACAAGCGGATGAGGCGCTGAACGGGCCAGATTCGAATTTGTTTTGCCGTGACACCGGTTCGACACGAGGTCGCTCAATTTTTTTTTTTCGCTCTGTTCCTTTTCTTTTTTCAAAAATGAAGATATCTATTTTAAAAAAAATGCGTATACAGCGGGAATCTGGAGAGATTTTTTATAAAGCTTATTGTGACGTGAGACAACAGGTGAATTTCGATCGAGCGTCAAAGCAAAGAGAAGAGATGCATGATGCAGTACAGCTCTTTCGACTAATATCTTAAGCATTGTTTTTAAGTACCTTGTAGCCTGCCTGGTGGTTGATAGGCATCATAAAGCCTTGATAACCCGTAAGTCACCAGCATGTTTTAAAGAAGCAAAACGTGTTCTGTAACTTCCAACGCAACTGATATCAGCGGCAAGTCAGTTATCAGCGTTCGAAGTCAGGTCGATCCAGGCAGCAAAGTCCAAGAGCAGTTCTTGCCCAAGAATAAAACCCTGTCGTGAGTTGTGGCCCATTTGCCAAGCGTTGCTAGCTTCAAAGTTTGGAAAATGAGAACTGCTTTTAGACTCATAAAATTTTTCTTGCATCATCCTCCATGTTTACCCGCGCACGAGGTGTAACAGAACCTTCCCGGCATGCATTTCGATCACGTTCGGCAAGACAAGCCAAGACAAGACAAGACAAGACAAGACTCCGTAAATCACAATAATATTTAACTAATTACAGAGCGTGTTTTTTTCCTTTTTTATTCCAACATAATAATGGCCAACAAGAAGCGATCGATTGATTCAAAACATAGATCTGTGATCCAGGTTGCGTTGATTTTACTTCAAATCGGCATGATTTGTAGTGTTTTAAACTTCTGGGATCAGGGGCCATGCAGATGTAAGGAGAGAGACCTGTACGTTGCACAGAAGGGTTAATCTGCTAATCTGTCAGCCCTACATTTTTAAGCTTATACGTTGCAGGCAGTTAAAATGAAATAGAGATAGTTGCTGTGACGCTTTAAAGTGAAATCAAAATTTTAACCTATTTAGGCCCGAAATCGACGTTTTCGAGTTTACGTGCTGGGTGAAATGAACAGCTTGCTGGATTTGAAGTGAAATCAACATCCTTGCCGTCATGCCTTAACGCGAAATCGCGTAAAGTGAACTGGCTGTAATTTGAGTGAAATTAACGTCTTTGCGGTCGCGTGATAACGTGAAATCACAATTTTAACGGTTTTAAAAACCTGAAATCAACATTTTTTAAGGTTACATCTTGATTGTTCTCCTTGGCCTAACACTGCACTAACCCTAACGCGTCCTGACCTTAACTCTAACGTTATCCGAAGCGCTAACCCTAACAATGAAGCGCTAGCGCTAACCCTCGGCAATAACCCTCACCCTTCAACGCTAACCCTAGTTTCAAGCGGTAACACTAAACGTTAACTCTAAGCCTAACCTTGTTCCGTAACCCTAGTTTCAAGCGGTAACCCTAGTTTTAAGCGGTAACCCTAGTTTCAAGCCGTAGCCCTAAGCGTTAACTCTAAGCCTAACCTTGTTCCGTAACCCTAGTTTCAAGCGGTAACCCTATTTGAAGCGGTAACCCTAGTTTCAAGCGGTAGCCCTAAGCGTTAACTCTAAGCCTAATCTTGTTCCGTAACCCTAGTTTAAAGCGGTAACCCTAGTTTCAAGCCGTAGCCCTAAGCGTTAACTCTAAGCCTAACCTTGTTCCGTAACCCTTCAACGCTAGTCCTAGTTTCGAGCGGTAACCCTAACCCTAAGTAAAACCCTAAGGGTTTAAGTCCTTGCGGTGGCGTGATAATGTGAAATCAAAATTTTAAGTCTCTGTAAATGACCTGATATCAACATTGTCTAGCTTGCGCATTGCGGGAAATTAACATCTGGCTGTAATTTGAGTGAACCGAACGTCTTTGCGGTCCCACGTTAACGTAAAATAAAAGTTTTAACGGTTTTAACCTGACATCAACACTTTTTGAGGTTACACGTTGCAAAAGATCAATATTTTGCTGGATTTTAAGTGAAATTACCGTCTTTGCGGTCACGTGCTGACGTGACAACAAATACAGGGTTTTTTGCATACGTAATATCTCGAAAACGAAACAAACTTCAGCAAAAAAACATGCAGAACATTGTCTAACGCACCTAAACAAAACTGCATGCGAAATTTGGAGCGTTTTTGATAAATTTCATTTTTGAGTAAAAAACCTAACGCCCTTTTTCCACCGAAGCCTTCAAATGTAAATGGTGACAAATTTTAATAAATAGTTTTGAGCATATGGAGTCTGACTGTGTCTTTAAGCATGGCCTCTTCTTTGTTATGAATATCATTTCATAAATCAGACAGTCCATGCAGCTAGTTTTCTGTTGCATGGTCATGCTTAATTAACACACGATCAGACTCTGTACCCGCAAAAGTACTTATTTAAATTTGTCATCATTTACATTAATTAACACTTTCACACCTTTACATGTATGTTTCATCACCTCGCATGGTGTATATCAAGTTATCAATTTTATTCTCTCTTCAATTGAAAATGATGACAGGGAGTCATCAAAACATTGTGTAAAATATATATATCACGGAATTACTTAGTTATCGTACATGTTCACGTACGTTACGCTCTACTGATCAAAAACTTCTGGCAGTTCCGAAGTCAAGACTTAAAAACATACGGAGACAGGGCCTTTTCCGTTGCTGCACCTAAACTCTGGAATGAGCTGCCATTAGATCTTAGAAGTCTAGATACAATTAATTTATTCAAGAAACACTTGAAGACTGATCTTTTAAAAAAGCATATAATGTTTAACTTTTGATAATTTAGAATGGGATTTATGGTGATATAAATATATGATATAAATTATTATTATTATTATTAATTATTATTATTAAAACTTTTTTTGCTTATTTTATCCTTAAATGAAATCAAAAAGTTAATGTTGAAACTTAGGCCAAAATTAATTAGTAATTTGTCACCCATCAGGCATTTAGATAAGTGTCTAGGTGTCCCCTGGATGGTAACTTTGTAAAGAAAATTGTTTTATTTTTCTTACGCTGACTTGCATGTACACATGTATAATTAGTTCTTTTGAGCATGTCCTATAGCATGTTTTCAAATCCTGGCTAAAGGCCTGTCTTTTATTGCATGTACTTGTGTGTAAACTCACCCTTTGGTGTCACAGGTCGGGTCCTAATACCATCAACAAGGCAAGGATAGTGCACATACTCATAGTCATGCAGGGAAGAACACACTGCTGGAGTGGCTGGCTGTTCAGTTGGATGCTGATGAGATCCTGAAACATTAAAAGAGTGTTCAATATTCTAAGATAACATTGTGCCCCTATACAGCAGCTGCTCTGGGGGAGAACAAACTAGCTGATGCAGAGTGGTGACCTTTGTGATCGGCCCAGGACTTGGACAAAAGATCAAGCCTGGTGCATATTACTAAATATAAATTATTATAACAAATTAAAATGATTCATGAGGTGCAGGCTTCCACATAAATTACATGTATGTGGAAGCCTGCATTATTAATGCTCTCTTGTAGATGTATATGTTGCAGTCTAGGGATAGGGTTAGGGGGGCAAATAGGGTTAGGGCTGGTGGTGAGCGTGTTACTCTTTTTGAGAAACACCTCCCCCTCCCCACCCCCCGCCAAAAAAAAAAGTGGAAAAATCACCTAGTGAGAAGAAAGAAAACTAGCTAGTTAAAAATAAAATCACCTACTTAGAAAAAAAAACTAACTAGTAAAATTATAAAGTTAACTGAGACCAAAAATTAACTGCAACATAATTATATCAATGTAACAAGTGTCTGACAGAAGATGCAGTGGACCCAAAACAAAGATTAGAGACTGTATGCAAGAACAGTTTGTACATGTAGTTTGTAAAATAAATATTTTCATTTAGGAAGACCTTGTAGTACAACACAAGCATAGTCTAGATTGTTGGTACAATCACTAAAAAAACGATTTTATTAACTGACAGATACATGTAATCAATCCTATACAAAGTACCTCTCCTTTCCTTCTTGCAGTTCCTACGGCATTTCAGCACAAGAAATACAGTGATTACAATGATGACAATGAGAACAACACCAGCCACACCCAAAGACACCGCAATCCAGATCTGCTTGTCGTTGGCTTCAGAGTAATCCCCAGTTGGTGCTGGGTCAGTGTTAAATTTTGTAGATTCTACCAGCGATATTGATGATTTCTAGAAAGCATAACATCAGGCCATTAAATGTGTGGAGGCACAGTGGCCGCGAGGTTAGTACGCTCAACTCTGTAACCCTGTGATGGACTAGCATCTCATCCAGGGGGTAGTACAATTTAAATACTCCTAGTTGCTTCATGCTACAGAAGCGGGGATAAGCTCCGGCCTGATGAGCCACTTGGCTTGTATGCGGACTTAACCATGTGGTAGGTACATGTACAAAAGTTGTAGTCAAGAATAAAATACATGTAGCTTTGACACCTTACTGACTTTTGTTCATAAGGCAATAAAATGCATGTAAATGTTGCTGAATGCATTTTAAACTTGATTATTAATTTTAACTTTGGTTCTGACAATTTAACCTCCCCATAATCTTTGAGTGGTATTATTATTGGGTTTATAATAACGGATAAAAATAATTTCTTCCATTTGCAGTGCAGATCAAAATAATTAGCAGATACATATTTGCAACTTTTTCAGTACTACTGATAACAGAGCAGTTACTTTCCGAAATTCTTTAGTACAATGTCATGTATAATTCAAGTACTTCTGAATATTTACCCATATGAGGTTATACTGTATGTGTAGTAATGTTTCTAGCGACTGTCGTTTCTAGCATGAAAACAAAAATGTAAACAGGAGACTGATATCAGATTGCAGTCATGCATATTGTACATGTCAAATCTTACCTGAACACCATTCTTGTTTTTCTCTGTTGGAAATGAACTTGAAGAGGGTGGCTGGCTTGGCATAGCTTTTGGAATCTCAAAATCTGAATTTAATTATAAGAAGAACTATAAGCCAGGGCTTGCAGTAAATTACTCATTACAATAAAGGGTGTTTTTCAATACTACTGTTGAGTAATATATGTATACAGAACAGAAAGAGCTCAGGTAACGGTACATGTACAATGTAAGTTCTATTCATTCATTGTTCTTAAAAATCGGTAGTGCAGTAGAACCTCTTTAATACAGGCAGCAAAGGGTCATAGCTGAGTGAGAGTATTATGGTGGTCTCTGTATTACAGTATGAAGGTACATGTACATTGTGTAGAGAGTATTAACTAATTATTAATCAAAATTCTGGTTTCTCTGAAGGCCAGGAAAAACCTCAGGTCTGATTGCCTGGGGTTAAGTAAAGTTTGCTCTTGGGCATGTGTAAAGAGAAATTATGTGGTCCAGTGGCCCCATAGAGAAATTAGCCCATTCACTACTTGCACAATACCATAATGCACCTCTTTTACCCCCCCCAAAATTTTGCATACTCATTGTTTGTAATTTCTCTCTGAGAGTACAGGTAAGAGTGAGCTGTCTGAAATTTAAAGACCTGTATCTTAATGCAATGTTTTTGAGATGGTATTGGTACGGAAAAATTGAAACCAGAAATTGCCACAAAGTCATTCCAAGGCCTGTTGGATGGATTTGTAAGTACATGTAATTCCTAATAGGAAATCTCCAGGAGCACATTTAGCCAAAAAAAATATGAAAATCTAACAATGACATTATTTTAAAATGGTCTGCAGATATGTTCTCATAAAAAATAACATTGAACAAAATACACAATCTTCAACAACAATATTTTTTTGCAATGAAACATGAAACTTACAATGATGTGTTCCTTGAGCCTTCAGCATGAGGCAACGATCATCTGATTTACCTTGATAAGTGCAGCGAACAATAACTTTTATAAGTAGTCCTTCATAAAATGAATCCAGATGATCATTCCACTGGAACAAAATTTAAGAGAAAGGCACTCTAAACAATCATATTCATCCCAAACATAATTTATCAGGCAAATGCATAGATTCCCCAACTTCCATGAGTGTTTATACAACTCAATATAAACAAAGAACATGTTGCCTATTTCACTAAGAAAATTATATAACAATAAAAATATTTGTTTATTTTGATTATCAAAATCAAAATTCTCTTTGCTCATGCCATTATTATGTCCATACCTTGTGCTGGTTCTGCATGTTTCTATTGACTTAAAGACACACAATTCTAAACAAATCAGCGCAGTACTGGTATTTTCTGTTTTCTGTGGGTTATTTTCTATTTTCTTTTTCTTAACTAACGGTGGCTCCCCAGAGCAATCACCACCAACCCACCTACATAGTAGAGTGTGAGTTAGAAAAGGAAACCTAGTAAATTTTTCTTACAGTTTTCCCTGTATAAATTTAGCAGTATGGGTACTGTTAAAGTAAGGCTTACATATATGTTTTGGTTTTCAATTTTAGATTAAGGCCATTATGATAGCAACATCTCATCCAATGACAAGCAAATATAATCCGCCTCAACTCCTTACTATTTATACTTTCCTTCGGTGAAATTTTTCATACTTTGCCACATCATGGAAATGATAAATTGCCCAATATTTTAAACTGAGTCAAATTTTTAAAAAATTCACCGAAGGGAATGCGAGAAAATTAGAAAAATGGAAATACATGTACCAACATGCAATTTTCACAGTTTATTCTGGTTTTTGTCATTGTCTCAAAAGAGCCAAGTAATTACAGTAACTACTCGTTCTTTTTTGACAATAGTGAAGACAAGACTAAACTGTATTAATTGCTGGCAGGTATTTCAATGCTGGTTGCCTCAACATTTTCCAAAAGTCACATTGGGCTTTATTCCACTCACCCCTTCAATTAGAGGTTTGTACTTCTTCAGTGTATTTACAGACATGTCATTGTCATTATCATTATCACCACTCTCAATAATCAATACTTAATGAAACTGTGGTATTACAGTATTATTTTAGTACATGTACTTACAAGTAAGAATGCTTTCCCTTTGTTGAAGGACCTGGCAGTAAAGATGTTAGATTTAGAGAACATCCATGATGTGTTGAAATAAAATTTCCAGCTAGAAATTTGCACTTCATCACAGAAGCCATCTGGTTTCAATTTTGAATTTCCTCCCACATGAAGATTGAGAACCTGCAGCTGCTGAGCATTACTAGTGTAGAAGTCACAGATATTTCCTGAGTAGCAAGATAGTACGCAATCAGATGGCAATTAACAAACAAGAAACATTTTCCGCGTTTGTATTGAATTTTAGTATAAATCTACTATCTTTCTATCATGAATGCCATTCTCGTATTAGCCACAGCATGCTACTTACTATCTATTCAGTTGTACAGTATGTAGTGAGTAGCTTAGCAGTGTGCAGTTGTTAACAAAATGGTCGCTTCTTTGCATTTTCAAAAGATAAAATTACTTCTTAACTGAGATTTACATTGTATACTAAAACAATTTTAGATTACTCATCCTCAGTTTCAATACATGATAGTTGACTTAGGATGTTCCCTCACCAACTATCAGCCATTACAGTTCACTACTAATTTTCTCCGATTCTTATTGGTAAATTGATCATGCGAGGCGATAGTGTTAATCCATGGAGAGAGTGGAAAGTACCTGGATGGATAGTACTCGTTTGTAAAAAATTTTTCTGTAGACAAGCAGGTTTGTAGAAACTAAACAATTGAAATTGTTTTAAGGAGGTTTTGTCTGTGTTACTTTTCAAATATTACATTTGGCTTTCACGGCCTTCATCTCAAAAAGTACATGTACATGTAGAAACTAATTCAACTGCTTTTTGAACTGGCAAGCAGGAGAAAATTTAATGGTGAACAATGAAGACAATAGAATGTTCATGTCTCGGAACTATCGGTTTGATAGTTGCCCCTTGCCCCTTGGAAATTTGATGTTCTTTTAAAAAACTAGCATTTTCTGCCTCAAAGCTTCTGGGGCAAATATTTGTCTTAAGGGCAACTATCAGCCCTTAGTCCCTCGACAGAAACACTCGATGGTTTAAATAAAAAGTGAGAGCAAATGATCAAATTGTTAAGTGGATGCAGCATGAGTGCAAGTCTAAAATACTTAAAAATGCAATGGGAACAAAATAAAGCCACAGGAGAGTGTTTCCACAGCTTTTAAGAGCTATTCCAAAGTTTTTATTAATAGTTTCTTTTAATTAATTTATTTTATTTATTTGTTTGTATACATATTTCATAAACATTGTGAACATGTTGTGACTCTTGTTCAATTTGATAATAAATGTACTATAGGAAAAAGGGGAAAAGAACTATCTGTTCCTGAGCATTATTTTTCTTACAGCATATACTTCTAAGAAAGTTGCCAATTATTTGCAGTTCTCTGATTTTCTTGTTTCAAGTACATGTACACTGTAATTATTTTAGTCAATTTTCCAGCTCAATAGCAGATTGTGTGGTTCCAGAAAATATCCATAACCCCCCCCCCCTCCCAAGGATGGTCATGGGAAATTCCTGGGGGGTGGGGGGGTTAAAAGGTAGAAATTTCCAAGGGGTATGGGGGGTTGGGCACATGAAATATTTCCAGGAGGCATAATCGTCGCTAATCGTACTACACAAACTTACAGTAAGTATTTTGATTTGCAGCGCCCCAAAACTTTGAAATAGGCTCCCCTTTTAAAAAGAACTTAAAAGATGTTTGCTTCAAATGTCTTTTTCTTTGCTAAGAATGCACTTTCATCCTTTGGATGATGGATAATCCCTTCATTTCTGTGCTCTCTGCACCCGAGATAAATCAAGATGGCTGACCGTAACAAATTAGTACCTAGGCTCGATTTCCGCCACTCTTTCATGTCTGGTCTACCCTCCCCGAGAAGAACGGCTGGACGCGTGAGCAGCAAAGCTTGTCTGTGACGTAAATCTATAATTAAAATTCTTGCGGCGCTTCTTGTCGTTAGAAATGTCAATCATTGGCGGGCCCACATGACGCCTATGGCTCGTAACATTTGTACATGTGCCGTTTTCGCCACCACCTCTTTTAATTTTGGCCTTTCAACCTATTTTGTTTCACACTATTGTTATGGAAGGGCATTATATGCTGTTTTCTATAGAAGAGTTTTTAAAAAAAAAAATACAGCAGAGCTGTTTGATTGCGGTGTATCAAATGACATGTCAAAGGTCACACATCCGTTGGTGTGCATCGTGTTGACACAATGTTTTTGTTTTGCTTGTTCAGTTTGCTTTAATTCATTTAAAAATTTAATTTTATCTGGCTTCGTCAGAGACTGGTGTTGCTTTCCTTCAAGAACACTACTGTACACATCAATTTGCCTGAGTATTTTTGTTTTCTTGAGATCGATGTTTGCGTTTATCCTTCTCTTTGTTGACTTTGTTCGTTATCTGACATTCTGGCACGACATGACATGATTCAAATATATAGATGCTCACGCAAAAAGTCTGTTGACTATTTCGTGTGTTCTATATGCCGCTATGGAATAGATCAGGCATTATTTCATCATTTTTAGGTATTTGGTTAGATGTACCGCTAACGCGATCGCTTTTCATATCGCAAAACTTCTGTGCTACTGCGAGAAAGATAATTATGCAGCCTGCTCGATTCAGGCAGGAGGATATTTTATTGGTCGAAATTAACAATGCTAAGGTCCACGAGTCCAGCCGTGAGTTCGGGGGAGGAGCGCGGGCTCCTTTCCCGAAACAGCGGCTGGTAATCGAGCCTAATTAGTACCCAGAGTGGTACACCCCGTGTATTCCATACATGAAGTAACAATGAGTTCGCAAAGGATTCTAGGACGATTTGAAATAATATTGTGTTTTCGTTTCATCAAATTTCGTTTTGTTTGAGGACAAACTGAGTCAGAAAACTTTATAACACTATTAATTTACCAGTGTTCAATGTTTTTTGGAATGC
>JAHPZR010003928.1:0-7500 GCA_019787425.1 Platygyra sinensis
AGTTCAGCCCTGGTGCATTTAGGATATATTTCTTATCCATTTAGCTGTAATGTTATCAGTGCTATTAAGCATATATAAGCTTGGCTGACCAAATACCTCTGCATAAAAACTTGAGTGCACATAGTATAACTTACTTAGAGCTTACTATCATTTTTGACATAATTTTATAACTAATGGAGTCACACAGAAAATTGACAGTTCCTGTAGTCCACAGTCTTAGTGGAGAAAAAAGAACACTTATTGAAATTGAATTATAGAATTATTATTGAAACCTTACATGTAAGTATTCCTCAATAAAATGTTGTTTAACATTTATGCCAGACTGATTGATTTAGTCATTGTGATTGTTCCAATTTTGTGGCAGACAATGGATCTCATTTCATTCCCGTATGCTGTTTTTAATTCTGTACTTCTGTCATACCTTTAATAACTGTATCTTAGTCACTTTTGGGAAGTGTCCTGAGGCTATGTAGAATTGCAATAGTTTTAATGTGAAAAGAAACTGAACAATTGATGGATGCACAACATAACAGCAAATCGCAATGCACGATTATGTTATAAAATATGTGTACAAATTCACACCACCAGTGAGTCAATTGTAAACATTGTAATATATAGATTTAGCCAAGCCTTAAAGGAGAGGTCCTGGGCAGTGTTGTTCAAATCCGGATTAAGCTAATCCAGGATAAGTGAGAATTTTTATTTGAGTTTTGAAACATTGCAGTAAGGTTTTCTGTTTACATTGTTTGGACTTCTGTTTTGAGTTTCAACAATCTCAAACTACATAACATAAAAGCAATGAAATTATACCTTCTAAACAACCCAGTGCTGATTAGCAAATTAACCTAACTTGAGCCCATAATCCAAGCAAAAACCAGTAGTTGGTCAGCAGTCAACCTTTTTTGAGAAAACATGTGCCCTTGATGAGCTCAAAGCCTGAGCTAGTGATATGGTCACATGATACTGGTCAGCAGATACCTTGTTTTGATAGCTGTCAACTGACCCACAACATGGATTTTCAATATCATATAGGTATGATTAAACCAACGCTGTATGGCTTGGCTTTAGGTGAAGTATGGCAACCATGTTCCACTGAGTTGGCGTCGATCCACACCACTAACCATGTTGGCCATGAAGAAAGAGTTGTATGGTTTTCTATTTCTATGCATGCATGTGGTTGTTTCTATAGTTATGGGGCTCTGATTTGTAACAGCCTACAGAGCTCTGCTTGAAAACGATAACATTCTAACATGGCTCCAAGGCTTTCAGGTCAAAATTGAAATTTTTTTAAGTTTATTTTGTCCCTAAACCCCTATATCAAATTGATACTTATAGAGCTGGTATCAAACTAGAGACCAAGAGTTTTGAAATGAAATGCCCCCTAATGGGAGCTTGCAAATCATCTGTAGAGCTACAGGTCAATGCATTTTTTCACCACTTAAATTTGTTAACAAGGTTCCAGTCCCAAAGTGCTTATAATAAACACTGTACTGGTATCTGCAATTTGCCATAGTCAATTTCAGTGAAAGGTTAGAGAACATCTTTTAAATAGGTTTACACAAAAATAGTGATAGACACAGAAATCACTTTTAGGAAAAAATATTGCGAAATAAGATGTTGTTATTTACATGTCAAATTGGCTACATCGCTAGAAATCCATCAAATATTCACTAAGTTAATAATGTCATTGTGTGCCATTTAGCACTCTTAGGGGGTAAAAGGGTTAAGACACTTCAAGAGGCACATGGTAATGTGCAAGATATATTTAACAACAAAGTGATTCTAAACTATATCCTCATTCCAGATCTAAACTACTTATTAATAATATCACTCAAGACTGCATACCTTTCATGACCTAAGGGCCAGATCAAGATCAGATCTACTGACTGTTCTTTAAAAAGAGGAAGCCTGGGAATATGGCAGGGCTGTCACTAAGTTATTATTAGTCACCTGTAGCCCTATTCTCCACACTCACAGCCAATTTATAATAATATTATTATAATCATCATCATCATCATAATCATAATGATGACTTTATTACAGTACACTCTGTATTTCCACTGAAAGGTGGCTCTTCATCTGTCAAATTTACATTAATGGTAAGTCATACATAGTCAGTGATATTTGTTTACTTTATGGGTGAATTCTTTTGACAACAAGCAATTTCACCCATAGCATCAAGGGAAAATCAATCATTCTCAGCTGTAACAGGTGCTACAGGTTACGGCCCTTAATGACAGCCCTGGATATGCATGTTTACCAAGATGCAAACATGCATGTTTGCCACTTGACATCACAATTAATTTTGTGTATAAATAGCCAGCACATTCAATATAGACTAAGGACAATAAAAGAAAAGCTACTAACTGGAACGTAAACAGTTTTAAGACCTAAAGGGAAGATCAGGATGTCTGTATTTGGACCAGCGCATTCAGCACAAACTGAGGAGAAAAGCAAAGCCACTAGATGGAATGCAAACAGTTTTTAGATACTGCAAAAGTGTATGTGTAACTCTTTTCTTCAGTCCACACTGAAGTGTCATCATAATATATTCCAAAGGTTGCAAGGATAATATTTGAAATAGTTTTCCTAACAGGCCTATTGCAATAATGGATGACATTGCCTCAGCAAAGAAAGGAAGATCTTTTTAGAATTAAATTGGAAAAAAGCAGACACAGAGGTCTAGAGCTGGTATTCCTTGTTTGCACTGTCACACAATGACAAATTAATTTGATAAATAAAGAAGACACTTTTCAAAGTTTTAGGTCTACAGGCTGTGCAATTTCACAAGCTTCAGACATTGGCCAAAATATTTTGCACAAATTTACAGAGCTCAGTACAATGAAAAATTAATATTCCTAGCATTGCTGCTTAATGACCACGTTTCAACGAGAATACTAGCAGCAGAGGTAAGGAGGACATTACTTTGAGCAGCATACCTGGGACAAAAGAAAAAGAAGTGTTTCACTGAATCAGAGTCAGACAGCACTCGCAAAAAAAGCGATGCACAATGGTTAATTTTAAACAAATATTCTCTTAAACAAGAAAGACCAAGTCTAAGGTTGGTGTGATAAATAGATGCATACCTTGAAAAAGAGAAGCTTACTTGTTAGGGGTTCAAGCAAAATTTTCCACTAATGTATCCTAAAACACAGGAAACACTATTTTGCAAGGAAATACTAAATTGCAGTCAAACTCATAAAACCGTGAACACCTTAAATATGTCTGCGATGGAAGGTTTATTGTGTATCCAACCAATCACAAGTGAGATCTTAATTCAACCACAGAAACCACAGAAAATGGATGTATTGCATCGGTCACAGAACTATAGATGCATGATTGTATACTTTAAGTTTTTGCTTTGTTCCAAGATACACCCTCTGTCTTAACATATTACTGAAAGTCAAAATAATTGTTAAATTTGTATCATTTTGTATCAAGAACCACATCCAGTATTTAGTTTGTGGGATTTTAGATCACAAGAATCACGCCAACTCCTACTGCACTTACTCATGTGATGCGGCAATTAATTTGACACTGCTATAAATAGGGATGAATTAAATATTTAAAATTTTGTTGGTTCGCTTACCTTGGTATCACATTTTTGGTAATCTAGCGACTCTATGTTAGCAAATAATTATAATCCTTTGGGCAAAGTGGTTCAGTGATCTAAGCACCTGGGAAACATTGACAACAATAAATGCAAATGTTTGCTAACTTTGCATTTAGCTGCAGCAAACACTAAAGACCTCAATTTTCTGCTGTTCCTTCCCAAATAAATTTGCACTTGATTCACATATTACAAAATACAATCATGGAAGATTTCAATTTTAATCAATACCACTTGTCGCTTTTTGTTGTTATCAAAATAATGAAACAAAATAAGAGTACTGATTTTGATTGTTCATGCTTGAGTGATTCAACAGCCACTCGTTGCATCAGCCCAGCACATTGGTTATGGGAAAAAGTTTTCTCATGTTAAAGATATCTCAGACGTTATTTGCTAGACTGTTTACAAAAGCCTTTATCAGCAATTTTATCTAATTTATTGTATAACTGAAATAGAGGATCTAAATTGAGTCCTTTTGAAATTGAACAAATTTGTTCCATGACTGATGAAAATTTTACATGTTTCTTTGTTTTCTGTGGTTGAAGATCTTGCCCATGATTGGTTACACCTGCAACACAATAAACATTCCAGACGTATTTTAGGCATTCACAGTTTCGTGAGTTTGGCTGTAAGGCTCTCCAAAAACTAATAGGTACCATGCACTTCAATTGTACAATGTCATAGGAGTGATTGGCCTTTTAATGGACTAAACATTATTGTACACTGGCCAAAGTACAAATAGTCCAAAAATGAAGTAGATTCTAGAAAGTAAATGTAACAAGACTGCAATGAATACAGACTGATTGAGGGCTGTTATTGTTTTATTCAAGCAACACATACTTAGTATAGAGTTTTGCTGACAAGGATAGTACAAATCTGAAATGGTATTCCCACTGACTCCAGTTACCTTTGTACTACTGTCATTTATCTGTGAAAGCACAACCTGCATGTAGAACCAAATAGAACCTTCAAATAGAACCAATAAATTGTAACCATTTTTATTCGCATTCTGCAAAAAGAATAAAAGTATAAATAAACAAATTAATTTCAAAATAATATTATGCGGTAAGAACTATTAAATTACTGTGACAAACATAACACAATAGCCACCTAATTTGTTATTTAAACTACATGTACACCTAGATTCTAACCTGGGACCTACAGAAATTTGATTACCCCTAGGGTAATTCCACAATATTTTGCATGCCATGGAGGGGACAGCTTACAAAACAATACCATAAATAGCTCCTTTTGCCAAATTTAGTTTAGTTCACTGTGGACTTGTAATGATTAAATAACTGATGACTCTTTTTTATCAAATTCATTCAAAATTATTTCTGCCACATCTGGAAGGATTAGGCCTTTATTCAATCTGTCATGGAGGGGACCAGAAAATCAAAGAAAATTGAAATTGAAATTTAAAAACTAAGCTAAAAATTTAACTTTAACACCAAAGACTTCATGACGTTCGCACCCAAAAACTTCCCATGTACAGATTTTTTTAAAACTTTGACTGCAGGTGAAAAGATAAAATCGAAAAAAAATCGGGTCACCGAACTCGTTTTGAAGATAAGGTGTAGCACAGACCATAGCACTTCTAGGATTTCAAGTCATTTGAGGCGATTCTGGCCGGATTCATTACTATCGACATATATTTAAGTTGAAGAATCATATCTAGTTATGTGTGTTTAACACAGCATATATAGGCCTATTTGATAGATCTTTGCTACATATGTCATTAAATCAGCTAAAATTAGCCTTAAAAATACAACTTCTAAGTTACGCACACCTGTATCCATGTACCAATTCAACCCTATTTGAATAGTATTTAAGAAATAATTAAAACTTCCAATGTACAGATTTTTTGGTTTTTTAGTGTAATGGAAAGAATCAGAAAAGGAAGTGATCTGCCAAAAAAATAAAGTGGGGGTCACTGAGTATCCAACAAAAATATTCGCACACATGTTAACGCAAAGGTCATCAGCTCTATATTTTGTTGAGTTTTCGACTCGGTGTGCGCGCTTGAAAATGACGTGGCGCGCGTGTGACCAATGAATAGCGTGCGCACTAGAGACGCGCAGTAGCAATGGGCACGAACGTCGTTAAATACATTATGGGAGTAAAATCTTTTTCCTTTATGTTCTAAAGATAGTAATTTATGCAGTGCATCATTTACTCTGAATGATGGTACTGCTAACAAAAATCCAACACTTAAGCTGTTCTATTTTGATCAGATGCGGCTATTTTATGACAGGGTCGTGGTAATGACTGTACAGTCAAATACTCTTTGATGGCCTATGTAATTTAATTAGTAATGTAAAGAGATGTTCAGACTTCACTTTCACTTTGCTGGAAATCAACCTGAAAATCATCAGCCTAAAACACAGTCTATGGGCTGCAGACCGGGGTAAAATGTAGACTGAGATAAAAATGCAGATTGCAGAATACAGAGTTCAAAAGCATATATTGTGTTACATTATAACAGTATCAGACACTGATCTTTCTGCGTGTTGTCATTGCTCGTTTTAGACACTTTTTACATTTTTAACTTTTAACATTTTATCTTTTTTCTGTACATTTTATATGAGGGCCACTAGTTTGTCAGTGATTACTGTTGTGTGTTACCCTCTATAAATAAAGTTGATTGTTATTATTATTATTACCAATTTCATTAATATGGGAGCCCCACATCAAAACTCTCCCGAGCATTTGGCATTTCTATTCTGTCAATCATCTATTCCTTATATGGTGTTATACACATAGGGATACCCCTTTTGTTTTCGACATATGGTTGTTATTCTCTAAGTTTACTTTGGCAAGTGGTGTTTTGCTCATGCAGGAGTCTAGTGTGAGTATCATAGCAAGATTTCTGCATGTGGGGAAGACATTTGCAAAGAAAATTTCAAGAATCTACATGTACAAAAATACTGTACCTCCATGGTTGATTAGCCATCACAGGATGTGAAAAGCAAGACAAATGGACGGTTGGTGAAAAAAGAAGTAAACAGGAATAACAAGCAACCATGTTGAACAAACAGGATACACACTAAAGGCAGTGGCTGCATCACTTTCGAAAACAAAACTGGCATTCCTATAACACCATGTAAGGAATGCATGAGTGATGGAAGTGAATCACCAAATGCTAGCTAGAGTTTTAATTCAGGGAGCAGGGATGGCGCAGCGGTTAGAGGGCTCGCCTCCTACCAATGTGTCCTGGGTTCGATTATTATTATTATTATTATTATTATTATTATTATTGTAATTGTTATTATCATTATTCTTATATTAACGGAACTGGTGGTATTACATTATTATTCAGGCTAAATACAGTGAAAGACTACACTCTGGTCAGCCTGAATCGTGCTCTGGTTAGACTCAATGTTACTCCAGTAAGCCTGGATATCTGCATTTTACCCTCAGTCTGCATAATTTATGCAGACTGATAATTTTTACCTTTTGGTCTGCAGTCTGCCGACCGAAAAAAAAGTCTAGTGTAAAATAAGCTTACTTACACTGTAAAACTATACTCAACCCTAAAGCTTACCGCTATCAACAATGAAAAATTAGAAAAACCACTATCAGATTGCTCACCTTTTCATCTTTTCAAGAAAGTACCTGGATACTCGCTTAGGTAATGTCATGTAATGTCATTCCACCAAACAATAGTCACTTCCTTCTAAGTATAGAACGCCTACCCTTTCTTGTGATCTGACATGCTTCAAACTAAGTTCGAATTTTTCCGATACTCAATTCAGAGGAAAACTCGCTTGAGATCTAAAAACCCTGTTCAACATGGCTAAAATAAAATGGCGCTCTCATTCCCAGTGCCTCTCCTCGACCCCTCTCGAGTGGGGAGAATCCGCTGAGTGCAGGCTTGGACTACATGCGAC
>JAHPZR010003928.1:17500-26606 GCA_019787425.1 Platygyra sinensis
AGCCTCACTGAACTGTGGTCACGCTTTCGAAACCAAATAATTTCGTCAGCATGAAACGTTCGAGAAAAAAGAAAAGTCCTTGGATAAAAAGCGAAACAAAACCAGGACCAAAAAAGAAAAAGACCAATGAATTTCATCCAGATAGAAGGTAAAATCTAGTCGAAAGTGGCAAGGGCTCGTGGTTCAATCAAACCTCGGAGAGCGAAGCGGATAGTGCTTCATCTCTAGATGTACCAGGAGTTAGTAGGAAAAAATAATGGCAGTGAAGAAAGCAAAAACACAGCAATATTACAGGGAAGCCACTTCCAAAAACAAGCCAGGATCACTCTCTTCATGGTTGGATTCTGATATCTCGTTTCCGTAACAAGTACCTCTTTGACCCGCCTGCGGCACTTCCTCCTTGGTTTGTTTTTGTTTCGGCGAAGCACATCGCTTTCCTTTCGTTTTGCCCATAGTTGATCGCGGCTAAAATGTCTGCGCCTGGAACGTGACTGCGACACTATCCTTTTCCCGCGAAGATCAAGTTTGCATACCGTGAACGTTAGGGGTTCTGTTATTTCATTGGCTCGCGGCTTTTCAAGTTGACACATTCCTCGGTGAACGCGTGATGTGTGTATAAACCTTTAGAAAGCAAAATCTCCCACTCGTTTTCGAGAGAATCTATTCTCCTAAAATGAATAATTGGGTATGCAGATTTGACGGTTTTCCTTGAAATTTGGTCAATGGTCAGAACATTCTCTGCTAGATATAGAACAAAAACGTGTCGGCGAATTCCTTTATTCTAAATACTTTCCTGTTTGCGGCCTTTAACTCAACAGGTTACGCGACTTTTTCGACAGTCGAGCTTGACAGATCTATTAAAGGATAACCAATAGAAATAACGGAAAATGCTGAGTAGTAGATGGTCATTGGAATTATCCCCGTTACCGTCTTCGCCTGTCTTCCTGCTTACTAATAAAGTGTCTTCCTGCATACTAATGTGGATTTCCTGCATACTAATAAAGTGTCTTCCTCCATACTAATGAAGTGCCTAGCTAGCTAGGTAAAAATGCGTTTCTCCATACTAATAAGCGTCACTCTAGTACAATGCAAACAATAAGGCTGCCTGGGCTTGCCTGCTAATAATTAACCCTGATTGGAAAAATCTATTATGTGTTTAAACTGAATAAAAGCGCGAATTTTAACGAAAGCGTCATTCCTTAATTCAACTTGAACTCGCTGGAAATTTGAAAACAATCTCCGATTTTTGAAACCGGGCTCTTTTTATCCGATTGGTTCATGAAAATATCTGTTAAGTTTTTATCTGAACTCTCAGCTGTGCTGACGAATTTAAATTCTTAGCTAACTGCTCGAGTTTTCCGCTCCGTTAGTCACGCACTAAACTCTACTTTTAACCCCAGATTTGCATACAAACTCGAACGGAGAAACCCATGGACAGCTCTATCATTGAAATTACAACAATAGAAGCTCGGAGCGCTTAATTTAAACACGCGACAATAAATATTTTTGAACAACTTGTTTCTTTTATTACTTTTATTAGCGAATACAAAAATAATAATATTACAACTGAACAAAACTGTTTATGAGTAAAGTATCAGGAAATCAATCGTCTTCATCTTCGCTTGGAGGATAATGAGTCCTTTTTAAGTGTTTGAATTAATGTGTTTCATAGCGTGGCAGTCAGCGCACCAAATAAATCCATCTGTCAAGTGTTTACGATCAACAGGAATTTGATGGGCACATTTCGGACAAATCCTATAACCAACATGCCAAAAACATCTAGGGCATTTGACTACTGCCCTTTCGTAAACGTTCTCTCCGTTGCAATAGCAGCAAAGACCTTTTCCTTTAAGCAAAATCTCTGAATTTCCTTGAGCTTCCAGATCTGGGTTTTCTGATTCTTGGTGTTCACTATATGCAGACGCTGTCTCTGCGCCTTCTTCATTATCACTACTTTCGGAGACCATTTCTTCATCACCATCCTCACTGGCTTTATCGCGATAGGCTTGTTCTTTTTCCAATAGTTCTGCCAAAATTCTCTTATTTTGTATCAAACGCTTATCGATTCCTAACTCTGCCAACCCATCGATAAATGTTTTGAGGGCGCGAGGTTTAACAATATCGTCGTTATGGGGGAGTTACACATATTCGACCAGCTCTGAAATGTTCGTCACTGGTATTATTCGCTGGTTTCGGAGTAACTGTCCGCGAGGTGTCGAAAACAAGATATCTTGGGAAGCCGCCATGCTGTGTAATTAGATCGGAGGCCTTTAGTCAGGAAACGAGTTGGGACAGACCTCTCAGAACCTCTCAGAACATCTTTAATTCGAGGTTCTTCGTTATCGCTTTCCTCGTTTTCACTTGCGTTGTTGTCTTCATAATCACTCTCTTCCTCCTCATACCAGGCGACTTTTCTCTTCATATTGACCAGCACTCGTTAACGTCAAGAACCGACTGATTATACTGCAGACTAGATTGCGACGTTTTATAACATTAAGGGCCCTATGCTAGTTAGAACTGGGTTTAGCAAATCTTGTATAAATCCTCCACCTTCTTGAGCAAGAATATCCTTTTTTTTCTTGTAAGGAACACTTGATTCAATGCTTTTTTAAGTTGTGCTTCACTTCCATAGAGACCGGTATGTTTCCATGAAGTAGATTAAAAAGAATCTGAACTAATGCGTGTATCTGTTCTGGAGTGGCTGTCCCTAGAAGAAACTGACACTGATGTTCTGGGCAACACGTTAAGAGATGAAGGAAAGGTAGATTGTTCTTTACTACTCGAGACATGGTCGTAAAATGAGTTAAAGATGACAGGCATCAGTATTTTATAATTTTTCAAGGGAATCCCACTTAAATTTACGACCAAAGTTGAAAGTCGTCTTGGTCTTGATCCAACACAATTGTTTTGCGTTTCTTGAACGGGGGTAAACCACGAAACTGCACTTTCCTTTTTGTAGATTCTCGACCACTCCCAGCCTGAGGTACTAGTCCACCAATAGCTTCTCTACTACTCTTCGCCAGCGCTGTGTTACCATTATTTCCTTCCAGAACATCTTTGTTTGTAATGCCTTTTTGCCAAGCACTTTAGCGCCTTGCTGTAAATGAGGCATCACCCAGCGAAACAGCCCTTTAAATATGGAACCTAAGCCATACCCCTGCTGAAATCGGGCTCCGTGAAAAGCCGGTAAATTACCTCCTTTTTGCTTAGCTTGGTTTAAATAGTATTTTTCGTACAACTTGTGATTTGGAGTGTAAAGTTGCTTCACCGCGGATCTGCAGTCTGACAGAAATGAAGTGCAAGCAAAAATTTACCAAGTTCAAATGGCACTGATTCTTCTTTGTCACACTTGATATAGTTTTCGATACGGTTATAGAACAGTAGGAGGAGGAGGAGGAGGAAAAACAATAGAATTGAGGAGGAGGAGAGAGACAAAACAATAGAAATGAGGAGGAGGAGGGAAAACAATAGAATTGAGGAGGAGGAGGAGGACGGAAAACAAAAGAATTGAGGAGGAGGAGAGAAAATAATAGAAATGTGGTGGAGGACGAGGAGGAGGAGGAGAGAAAACAAAAGAAATGAGGAGGAGGAGGGAAAACAATAGAATTAAGGAGGAGGAGAGAAAATAATAGAAATGTGGTGGATGACGAGGGGGAGGAGGAGGAGGAAAAACAATAGAATTGAGGAGGAGGAGGAGGAGGAGGGGAAACAAAGAATTAAGAAGGAGGAGGAGGAGAGGAGGAGGAGGAGGAGGAGGAGAGGGAAACAATAGAAAATGGGGGAGAGGAGGAGGAGGGAAAACAATAGAATTGAAGGAGGAGGGGGAGGAGGAGGACAGGGAAAGAATAGAAATGTGGAGGAGGGAGGAGGGAGGGATACGAGATAGAGGGGGGGGAAAAGAGGTTGTTATGGTAGATAAGGCTTGTGGGGCTGTCACTTGGGTTGGTGCTTGAACTGGAGTCGCTGGTGTGATTTCTGGTGGTTCTTGAACGGGGTTTGGCGCTGTTGGTGCGTCGCCTGTTAGTACATTTGTAGAAATTTGGTTTGGCTCTTGGGGTTGGGCGGGTATTGTTGCTTCAGGTATTAAAGATTTAAACTGGTGTTTATAATTTAAAAACTTGTTTTGCAACTGCATGTACTGCTTCGCTTTTTGGTCCTCTGCAAGGTTTGTACGATACAGGAGATTATCCATATTATTCTGAATGCGTTGCATCTCCGAAATTGGCGGGGGCACCATCAGAGTTTGTTGTTTGAAGTACTGGAGCAGTTCTTGAGAAATTCTATTCTCTTCGAATCCTTTGTCGAATCTTCCTTCGCCGGGTAAAACATTTGTTCTCAATCTACATCTATCTGGAGTCGTTGGCTTGAGATCTACAAAAAGATATCCAAATGGTCTTCACACCGCCTCTTCCTAAGCAGTTTCACTTGGTTACATTTGTTTGGCTAGAGTCAAAATTTGTAGTTTATCCCGAGGATTCTTGAAAAGGACCAAGTAATGACTGTTTAAGCTGATGCTTCGGTTACCTTTGCCTTGATGGAACAGATTTTGCACAATGTAAATAACGCTCAGATTTCGGTGATGGGATCCTTTTGTAAACAGGTTCACGATCCGATTATCTTTTCCGGCTTCAATCATTTGGTCGTCAATGACAATCTGGTTGCGTATGTTGACATCTAAATAGGAATCATTTTCCAGAGATTCCGGGATCCCCTTGACAAATTCGATTGTCGGTATCATCATCAATAATTGTGTGTAGGCGTTTTGCCACTGTGAATAACACCAGATTATTCTCTCCGGTGGTTGATCGATCACGGTTTGAGCTTGTTGTAACAGTGATTGTACCCAGAGAGTTTTTCCCGAGCCGGTCATCCCTGCAACCATGCAAGTAAATGGATGAACCAACTGAAACCGCTGACACTTTTCTTGAGCCATCGGTATGACTGGAGCAAAATTGGAATTACTGTGTTTTCTGTTCATATGTCTTTGCAAATTATCTTTTCTAGAAAACTCCTTTTGACAAACAGGACAGGACCAACTCATGTCAACTCACTCAAAGCTTAGTGCAAACTGACAAAATGTGTATGATGTTTTACATTTATATAGCCTTCAATCACCACAATTCTATTATTGTCCCTCCACCACCACCACAACCTCCTCCTCCTCCCCCTCTCCTCAATTCTATTGTTTTCCCTCCCCCTCCTCCTCAATTCTATTGTTTTCCCTCCTCCTCCTCCTCCATTCTATTGTTTCTCTCCTCCTCCTCCTCCTTATCCTCAATTCTATTGTTTTCCCTCCTCCTCCCCTCCTCCTCAATTCTATTGTTTTCCCTCCTCCTCCCCCTCCTCCTCAATTCTATTGTTTTCCCTCCTCCTCCTCCTCCTCCTCCTCCTCCTCCTCCTCCTCAATTCTATTGTTTTCCTTCCTCCTCCTCCTCCTCCTCCCCCCACTTTTCTATTGTTTTCCCTCCTCCTTCTCCTTCTTTTCCGCCACATTTCTATTGTTTTCCCTCCTCCTCCTCCTCCTCAATGCTATTGTTTTCCCTCCTCCTCATTGCTATTGTTTTCTCTCCTCCTCCTCCTCCTCCTCCTCAATTCTATTGTTTTTCCTCCTCCTCCTCCCATTGTTCTATAACCATATCATAAACTATATCAAGTGTGACACAGAAGAATAAGTGCCATTTGAACTCGGTAAATTTTTGCTTGCACTTCATTTCTGTTAGACTGCAGATCCGCGGTGTAGCAACTTTACACTCCAAATTACAAGTTGTACGAAAAATACTATTTAAACCAAGCTAAGCAAAAAGGAGGTAATTTACCGGCTTTTCACGGATCCCGATTTCAGCAGGGGTATGGCTTAGGTTCCATATTTAAAGGGCTGTTTCGCTGGGTGATGCCTCATTTACAGCAAGGCGCTAAAGTGCTTGGCAAAAAGGCATTACAAACAAAGATGTTCTGGAAGGAAATAATGGTAACACAGCGCTGGCGAAGAGTAGTAGAGAAGCTATTGGTGGACTAGTACCTCAGGCTGGGAGTGGTCGAGAATCTACAAAAAGGAAAGTGCAGTTTCGTGGTTTACCCCCGTTCAAGAAATGCAAAACAATTGTGTTGGATTAAGACCAAGACGACTTTCAACTTTGGTCGTAAATTTAAGTTGGATTCCCTTGAAAAATTATAAAATACTGATGCCTGTCGTCTTTAACTCATTTTACGACCATGTCTCGAGTAGTAAAGAACAATCTACCTTTCCTTCATCTCTTAACGTGTTGCCCAGAACATCAGTGTCAGTTTCTTCTAGGGACAGCCACTCCAGAACAGATACACGCATTAGTTCAGATTCTTTTTAATCTACTTCATGGAAACATACCGGTCTCTATGGAAGTGAAGCACAACTTAAAAAAGCATTGAATCAAGTGTTCCTTACAAGAAAAAAAGGATATTCTTGCTCAAGAAGGTGGAGGATTTATACAAGATTTGCTAAACCCAGTTCTAACTAGCATAGGGCCCTTAATGTTATAAAACGTCGCAATCTAGTCTGCAGTATAATCAGTCGGTTCTTGACGTTAACGAGTGCTGGTCAATATGAAGAGAAAAGTCGCCTGGTATGAGGAGGAAGAGAGTGATTATGAAGACAACAACGCAAGTGAAAACGAGGAAAGCGATAACGAAGAACCTCGAATTAAAGATGTTCTGAGAGGTTCTGAGAGGTCTGTCCCAACTCGTTTCCTGACTAAAGGCCTCCGATCTAATTACACAGCATGGCGGCTTCCCAAGATATCTTGTTTTCGACACCTCGCGGACAGTTACTCCGAAACCAGCGAATAATACCAGTGACGAACATTTCAGAGCTGGTCGAATATGTGTAACTCCCCCATAACAACGATATTGTTAAACCTCGCGCCCTCAAAAAATTTATCGATGGGTTGGCAGAGTTAGGAATCGATAAGCGTTTGATACAAAATAAGAGAATTTTGGCAGAACTATTGGAAAAAGAACAAGCCTATCGCGATAAAGCCAGTGAGGATGGTGATGAAGAAATGGTCTCCGAAAGTAGTGATAATGAAGAAGGCGCAGAGACAGCGTCTGCATAAAGTGAACACCAAGAATCAGAAAACCCAGATCTGGAAGCTCAAGGAAATTCAGAGATTTTGCTTAAAGGAAAAGGTCTTTGCTGCTATTGCAACGGAGAGAACGTTTATGAAAGGGCAGTAGTCAAATGCCCTAGATGTTTTTGGCATATTGGTTATAGGATTTGTCCGAAATGTGCCCATCAAATTCCTGTTGATAGTAAACACTTGACAGATGGATTTATTTGGTGCGCTGACTGCCACGCAATGAAACACATTGATTCAATTACTATAAAAAGGACTCATTATCGTCCAAGCGAAGATGAAGACGATTGATTTCCTGATACTTTACTCATAAACAGTTTTGTTCAGTTCTAATATTATTATTTTTGTATTCGCTAATAAAAGTAATAAAAGAAACAAGTTGTTCAAAAATATTTATTGTCGCATGTTTAAATTAAGCGCTGCGAGCTTCTACTGTTGTAATTTCAATGATACAGCTGTCCATGGGTTTCTCCGTTCGAGTTTGTATGCAAATCTGGGGTTAAAAGTAGAGTTTAGTGCGTGACTAACGGAGCGGAAAACTCGAGCAGTTAGCTAAGAATTTAAATTCGTCAGCACAGCTGAGAGTTCAGATAAAAATTTAACAGATATTTTCATGAACCAATCGGATAAAAAGAGCCCGATTTCAAAAATCGGAGATTGTTTTCAAATTTCCAGCGAGTTCAAGTTGAATTAAGGAATGGCGCTTTCATTAAAATTCGCGCGTTTATTCAATTTAAACACATAATAGATTTTTCCAATCAGGGTTAATTATTAGCAGGCAAGCCCAGGCAGCCTTATTGTTTGTATTGTACTAGAATGACTCTTATTAGTATGGAGAAACGCATTTTTACCTAGCTAGCTAGGCACTTCATTAGTATGGAGGAAGACACTTTATTAGTATGCAGGAAATCCACATTAGTATGCAGGAAGACACTTTATTAGTATGCAGGAAGACAGGGAAGACAGGCAAAGACAGTAACGGCGATAATTCCAATGAACATCTACTACTCAACATTTTCCGTTATTTCTATTGGTTATCCTTTTATAGATCTGTCAAGCTCGACTGTCGAAAAAGTGGCGTAACCTTTTGAGTGAAAGGCCGCCAACAGGAAAGTATTTAGAATAAAGGTATTCGCCGACACGTTTTTGTTCTATATCTAGCAGAGAATGTTATGACCATTGACCAAATTTCAAGGAAAACCGTCAAATCTGCATACCCAATTATTCATTTTAGGAGAATAGATTCTCTCGAAAACGAGTGGGAGATTTTGCTTTCTAAAGGTTTATACACACATCACGCGTTCACCGAGGAATGTGTCAACTTGAAAAGCCGCGAGCCAATGAAATAACAGAACCCCTAACGTTCACGGTATGCAAACTTGATCTTTGCGGGAAAAGGATAGTGTCGCGGTCACGTTCCAGGCGCAGACATTTTAGCCACGATCAACTATGGGCAAAACGAAAGGAAAGCGATGTGCTTCGCCGAAACAAAAACAAACCAAGGAGGAAGTGCCGCAGGGCAAGGTACTTGTTACGGAAATGAGATATCAGAATCCAACCATGAAGATCGGAGTGATCCTGGCTTGTTTTTGGACGTGGCTCCCCCGTAATATTGCTGTGTTTTTCTGCTTTCTTCACTGCCATTATTTTTTCCTACTAACTCCTGGTACATCTAGAGGTGAAGCACTATCCGCTTCGCTCTCCGAGGGTTGATTGAACCACGAGCCCTTGCCACTTTCGGCTAGATTTTACCTTCTATCTGGATGAAATTCATTGGTCTTTTTCTTTTTTGGTCCTGGTTTTGTTTCGCTTTTTATCCAAGGACTTTTCTTTTTTCTCGAACGTTTCATGCTGACGAAATTATTTGGTTTCGAAAGCGTGACCACAGTTCAGTGAGGCTTTCTGAAAAGTTCTTCGTCTTGTTTATTCAGTACCCGCCCAGACGGTCAAAAAACGGCTGCTTCGAGGCCTAACATATTCTACCCTGAAATTCATGA
>JAHPZR010003929.1:5000-7500 GCA_019787425.1 Platygyra sinensis
CCTGGGACTTTCAGGCATCCATCTTCCCCTAACTCAAGGATACTGGGTCGATCCAGCTATTCCATTCATAGAAGAAAAAAACATAAACAGATAAGGTGAGTGCACAGTTTTGAGCCTCAGTGAATTGTATCAACAGAATGCCAACTAAAGGTGATCAAATGGACGCTTGCAAGTTCCCATCAGCCTAGCAGAATCTCTGAAAGGATTAAAAATGTTGTCACATTTACGAAAACCACAGCAGGTAAGAAATAATCTTCAAATATGGACACATGGTTTAAAGTTTGAAAAATAATTTTCTTATGAGGTTCATCCATCTTTAGTATTGTGTGTAAATTAGACTGCTAGTCAGTGTGACATAAAATAATACAATTTGCAAAACTGTTGTTTCAACACCATCATTTAATCATGTCCATGTTGTTATTTCATAAATTAGTAGCATTCTATGCAAATTGTAACTATGTCACACCGATAAGTGGTCTTATTTACCCTCAGTCTGGGATATTTTACACCCGAGCGCTTTCAATGCTACGTGCGTAGGCGACATCTTCGTTCATTGTTCAACATGCTATTGAAATGGCTGAAAGACTGTTTAACTGTGAAACAGCGCTGGCCGTAACCAGCCGTGTGAAAATCCACCTCTAATTGACAAATGCAGTTAACACACGTGTGACATTGAATTGGGTGTTTACATTCCATGGAAATGACCCTCCCATTAATTTGCTTTGCAAAATGGCAGCTGCCTGGACTTGTAGTGTGAATCATGTGCATTGCTGTAGTTGTTTATTCCACAAAGAACAGACATGGTCAAAATCCTTGAGGAATTTTTCAAAATGTAGCTCAGCAACATGGTGTTTTAATGGCTTGGGTAAGGCAGAAGAAAGAATGCTGGAGAGAAAAGCTATAACTTCTTTGGGAAGGGTATATGTTTATGATATTTACATGTGTCAGCAGTTGAAGGATTGCTATGGATTTCTAAGGAAAGGTGAAGATCCTCATTTTTTAGCTGCACTCTTAAGGGAGTGCGATGGCAGGGCGGAAGTTGTTAAAGCACACTGTTCACGTAAGAGAGGAAGCAGTGGACATTGCAATCATGTATTGGTATTTCATTCACATTAACATGATGCAATTGTACAAGTCTTCCCCAGTCCTGGCATATTCCGAGAGCATCCTCTATCTGCCCTACATTTGCCTGTAATTGGAACTCATGATGCCCAATCAGACTGACCAAAATGGGGAAGGTTCAAGAGAGCCAGTCAGGTGCAAACATTATGATGTTATACCTGCCAACTCTCAAGCATTATGCACGAGTCTCATGCCTGTGGATCTAAAATTGTGATCTCACTCATTCAGACCAATTTCTCACGCCTAACTGACACTAGCAAGTGTAATTGCTTAAAGGCATTTGAAAAGTCATCCGAACATCTTCGGAACAGCGCTTGAGATTGGTTGGTAAACTTTGATGCCCACTGGACTTCAGGAGCCAAAAAAAGGAGGTTTTGAGATTTCCTTAGCAACAGACTTGTAGTTAAGTTTCTCGCCCCTTAAGATGATCACTTAACATCTTTGTTTTGTGACGCTGTTCTACAGCAACCTGATACTATAAAGTATATTCCATGCTGTCCTGAGGATAATATTAGGGACCTTAAGATAGGATGACGGGACGAGCTAGGACCGCTACCGGAAGTAAATTTACACAACCAGGCATGCGCACAAGAATTAGACATTATCCTTGGACATTATCTGTTCCTCGACGCTCACAGTTTTCCTCGAGCTATGCTCTCAGAAAACTGTTCGCTTCTCGGAACAGATAATGTCTGTGAACAAATATCCTAGCATATGTTCGTGCCAAATGGAGACTATTGTTTATTTATATATGAAAATAAGAATATATGCAAATGATTAGGTAATGAATGTTGGTGATGAGGCATGATTGAATGCTAATAAGCCATTGTTAAAGAATTCTTGAATTTGCCTAAAAGAAAGCAAATGGTTTTTAATAGGCCATTTTCAATTGCCGGGTATGCCATAAAATTCTAACATAGCTTTGAGGCTGAGTGGAATAAAACAAAATTAATTAATTAATTATTCATTCCTCAACCTTAATGTGATTTTTTGTTGCATTCCACCAAGCCTCCATGTCAGAATTTTAAAACATCAAAAATGACCAGTATTAGTACATGTGGGTGTTGCCAGTGTAAATCAAAGGAAACCTATGGCCAAACTCGTGGATTAAGTAATCTAGAGATGAAACATGTTGGTAAACTTGCAATTATTGGTGCGTTATTAAAGGGTGTTAAAACAAGCTGTGTTCGTATCATGCAAGGTTGCACTTATTTCATAAAGCGTAGGCTTTTTGGTTGGCTTTTGTTGCACACATTACAAAATAGCTATGGCAGTAGAATTGCAGCTGAACATGGAGGGGTCCCCCCCCATCCTCCGCTACCACCCAGAAGTTGATGTTGGTCTGCCCGCTCGGAAAATTTGCATGCATTCAAGAACA
>JAHPZR010003929.1:12500-20000 GCA_019787425.1 Platygyra sinensis
GTGCGAAGAGGCACCATTCACATAACGCAATATTCCTCCAGCAGAGAGGCCCAGTTTTTCCCATATGAGGCTAAAGGTACTTTTAAAATTATGGAGTATCCATTATCGGCAAGGGTTGTTAAGACTTACATGTACATGTAAGCTTACGCTTGTTTACATATACGCGTCAACGTTAAATTAATACTCAGTATCCTAAATATTCGAGGTTTATCTCGTCCTAAATCCTCATGCAACCTTTCATCTGATCAGTTTTGAAACAAAATATGAAAGCTGTGAGCAGAAGTAAATGACAATGCTGTAAAACATAAACTGAAAACATTAAATAACTCACCTCATATTTCGAAGGTACCTCCAGGGTCGAAGGAGGCAGCAGAGATCTTTGTTTGCTATCGATGACTCTCGGCCAATCATGGTTGATGCGAAGGACTCACGAGAGACCGCAAGATGGATATTTCTTGTGCTGATTGGCTCAAGTATATTCTATTGTTACTTACTTACTTTCGGAAAACTCAGAACATGGCAATAGTGACTGCTGCACAAGCGTAGTAGTCACAAAAAAAGCGAACTGAGGATCCATTTTGTTTTTGCAGCATGACGTTTAAAATAGAATTCTCGCGGGAAACTTTATTGTTGATAATGGCAAGAATTTGACGAGTTTGAAATGTTTGCATAAGTTAATGTCACAACTTAGATATTATATTTTGCTTTACCTGGAGAAACAAGTCTTTCAAAATACAGTGCCGTTTAGACTATTTTCTTGTTTCGCGAGACCTTTGTCGACTGGCTACCTTGTGTAAAATTATTCACGCAGCTGAAACTGTGCAATCCTTAGAAGTAAAGTGAGGTGGTTTGAACACAGCGAACGCAACACAAAGTACTTCCTTAATTTAGAAAAAAGAAACTTCTGTCAAAAATCTGTGACAAAGTTGAAACTTAAAGACGACACGTACACTTATGACCAGTTCGATATTCTACAAGAAGAAAAGCAGTTTTACGAATCGCTTTACACGTCAAAGAACGTCGAGGCTGAAAAATTCTCGCATTCTTCTTTCTTTCAACCTGACAACATAACACCGCTTTCGCAGGAGGACAAATTAGCATGTGAAAAACCCATTTCCACAAACGAATGTTTGAATGTACTGAAAGAATTTACCAGCAATAAAACACCTGGCACTGATGGCTTTACTTCCGAGTTTTATAAATTCTTTTGGCCGGAGCTGTGTACTGAAATGACTGTGAGTTTCAATTATGCATTTCATTCAGGAACCCTATCCATTAGTCAGAAAAGAGGAATATCACTCATCCCTAACACTTTTTCATATGTTGTGAATTCAAACTTGAGACCAGCACCTAATATTGTCCCGAGAACAATCGGATTAAGTGTAACACCCCCTGCAATGGTTCCTGTTGCAATCAGAGCCACTGTTCCAATATTGCATGCTAAATCAATTTTTTTGTAGTACTTGAATGTTTGTTTGAATAACCAGTACTTTTTGTGATAGTGCCGGTACAGTGCTTTCAGCTCTGATACTTCGTATTCTGTTAAGTTCTAATTGATATGATTAAAATACTACTGTGTCACATAATTTATACCAATTTATGATTAAGTTACCATAACACAGCACCACCTTTTAACAATATCGTATTTTTAGTTTCAAACAACTCCATCAGTTCCATCTCCGGTGTCTGCGCTGCATCGTCAACATCCACTGGCAGGACAAGATCTCGGACACTGAGGTGTTGGAGAGGGCACAGCTCCCCAGCATCATCACCACCATGCGCAAGGCACAGACACGCTGGGCAGGTCATGTCTTCCGAATGTCAGACTCCAGAATACCCAAGCAGCTGCTGTACAGTGAGCTTAGTCAAGGGGCAAGGAAGGTAGGAGGACAGCGCAAGCGCTTCAAAGACTCCCTGAAAGCTTACCTCAAGGACTTTAACATCAACATCACCACATGGAAAAACGCAGCATCTAACAAACTAGCCCGGCGAAGCATGATTCACAAGGGCTCCCTCCACTCGGAAGTTCAACGATCCAATGCCGCCAAAGAAAAACGGCTCGAGCCGAAAACTCCATCAATACGCCTCCCACTCTCTGGTGCCAGACCTGTGGCAGGGGCTTCCATGCCCGCATCGGTCTCATCAGCCACCAGCAGACACACTGCTGAATGTTCTCAAATATCACCCGACATGGTCATATTCGTAATCAAAGTGACGAACAACACTTAAGTTTCAGCTGTCAAATTTGCAATAAAATAAATGGTGGTATCTTCATATTTTATTGTAGTGCCTTCCCCACCGGTTGTGTCATGCATGCTATTAATTGAACAGAGTTGGATTTCATTTGAAGTCCCATCACTAATATACTTGTATGGAAATAAATTGTTCCCTGTTTCCAACTTTTGTAAGCATCCATATAATGAATTTCATAGACACCTGATTTTTTGACAACAAATTTGTTGTCCACAATCTCAAAGTGTTATGGATCAGACAAGGATCGATGCTGATGTCAAAGTGCTGGCAATTTTCACCACTGATTTATTATCGCGAATGAAATCTTTATAGTAGAAGTACATGGGTTCAAAATTTGTAACAGGCACGGTAAAATTGATTTTGCCGTTATCCAGAACAATCAGCTCGTCAAATACGTCCGAGTCCACATCGCTCTGTTGCCCCTCGATTCCATATGTAATCAGATGGCAAGCTGCCTGAGCAGGACTATCTTTGTCGCCCTGAAATCTCGTCTCAACATAAATGTACTCCGGTGGTGTGACATCATATTAATTTGTGCATATGAATAATTGATCAAGAGTACTTAGGAAACAATTTGGTTGACTGTTGTCCGATATTCAATGAAGAGGACACATCATTTACTGTTAGACTGTCCATCAGCAGTGGGAAGAATTCGATCCCAAACGTGAACTCACCCTTGGGGAGTTTTAACACATTTAGCCCCAGTCTTGTGAGTACCTATTATTGGGGTCTTTGCCAATCGTGAAATTGTACCCTTTCTTGTTGATCAAGTGAGGTGAGTCGGCAAAGTCCTTGATACTGTCAACAATGATGGTATCAGATTCACTGCATGACTCGTTGACATCCCCCATGACATGAGCGAAAAAGTTTTTCTTATTAGCAGCAGCACTGATATGACTCTCCGAGTTTTTTGGTGACACTATCAGTGAGCGATTTGGTCAACTCCGCTTTTGCAGAGTTCAGATTTATTATTTTATGGTTATTCATATCTAAATCTGTTTCTCTTAAATTTAGCCCATATTTGAAGTATTTGTAATTGATTAATGATTAAAGGAGCAGGAACGTTTATATCGAGACCTCTATAAGAGTAAAAACAGTGATCCAGAAATACCACAAAAAATCTCTGCGTTCTTAAACGATCTAAATATTCCAAAATTATCTGAAGAACAGCAAACGCAATGCGAAGGGTCTATTACATCAGAGGAATGCTTTCGTCTTTTAAACAGCTTTGATGTAAATAAAACCCCTGGGAATGATGGCATTCGCATTGAATTCTACAAAACCTTCTGAGCAGTACTTAAGGATTCAGTTTTATTAAATGTGTTAACAAATGTTTTGAAAAAAGGTGAGATGTCTAACTCTCAAAAACAAGCTGTCATCACTAATTGAAAAAAAAGGGAAAGATCGCTTGCGTCTAGAAAATATTATTGGCACCCTATCTCTCTTGTAAATGTAGATACAAAAATTATGACTAGAGCAATTGCATGGAGGATAAAAACTGTTCTACCTGATATAACCCATCAAAATCAGACTGGATATGTAAACGATCGTTTCATAGGAGAAACAATAGGATCTATCTATGATATTATGGATTTCACTGCAACGGAAAATATCCCTGGCTTAATGATTTTTATCGATTTCCAGAAGGCTTTTGATAGTGTCGAATGGGGTTTTCTCTTAAATTGTCTCGAGAAATTCAAATTTTGGACCAGACTTCATTTGCTGGGTTAGAGTTTTCTACAAAGACATAAAAAGCTGTATCATAAACAACGGCTTAACTTCAAACTTCTTCCCACTTGAACGTGGCATTCGACAAAGAGATCCTTTATCTCCGTACCTTTTTGTAATTACGGTAGAAACGCTGGCAATCGCCATTCGAGAAAACCCAGATATTAAAGGTATTGTTATTGGAAAAGAGGAAACAAAAGTCCTGCAATATGCTGATGATACAACTGCAACATTAGCCGATGTCGATTCAGCAAAATCACTCTTTAGACTTATGGAGATTTTTCAAAGTATTTCTGGCCTCAATATTAATTCCTCAAAAACGGACGGTATGTGGATCGGTACACTTAGAGGAAAAAGGGAAGAACCATTCAGCATTAAGTGGTCGAAAACCCCGATCAAAGCTTTAGGAGTTTATTTCACATACGATCCGAAACTTCTAAAAGAGAAGAATTTTATTGAAAGGCTTGACAGTATCAAAAAGCTTATTAATATATGGTCCTCGAGAGGCCTATCTCTTTATGGACAAGTAACAATCAAATCCTTGTTGATCTCGAAGTTTGTTTATATTTTCTCTATATTGCCAACCGGCACCAAAAGAAGTAGTAAGTGAACTGAATCGATTGCTTTTCAAATTTCTGTGGAACGGTGTGGATAAAGTAACTCGTGTGTCTGCAATAAATGATTATGAGAGGGGTGGTTTAAAAATGATAGATGTTGATTGCATGATTACATCTTTGAGGTTAGGATGGCTACAGAGAGTATTTAATGATTCAAGTGCTACATGGAAGAGATATTTTTCTTTATCTGTTAGAACACGTTGGGGGCATCTTCTTTCTCAGCTGTAACTATGATGTCAAAGATTTTAACCTACCCTCTCCTTTCTACTACGAACTTCTGCAATGGTGGTCAGAATTTCGTGATACCTTTGCTGAAGAAAAAGATTACCAAAACACTATTTGGAACAATAAAGAAATAAAAATAGATAACAAACCAGTCTATTTCAAAAATTATCACGAAGCAGGAATCACGTACACGCATGATCTTCTTTTTGACCGGGATATAAATGTTGCCTTTACTCATCTCTTGAACAAGATAAACAAAACCAATTTTCTTCAGTGGGCGGGTCTCTGACACTCTATACCCTCACAGCTAAAGTTTGCGAATGTACCACTATCAACCCTATCTCCCTCTTTTACATTTAAAAATAACACTTTCGATACTAGACAGAAAAGATCAAAAGATTACTGTTCTCTGCTTAATTCCAGAAAGGCTCAACATCCCAATATCACCGTCAAACTACAGAGGGATTTTGATTTTACAATCGATCAAATCAATCAAATCTTTTTATTACCACATTCTGTTGCACTTGTATCCTACGTAAAAGCTTTTCAATATAAAGTTATAAACTCTGTTCTTTATACAAATACCAAATTATGTAAAATTGGTTACAAAAGCAACGATTTGTGTACGTTTTGTAAAACTGAGTCGGAAACCTCAAATCATTTCTTTTATAACTGTTCCCACACTAGACAATTCTGGACAGATTTTGCATCATACTGGCACCTATTATCAAAACATCAAACCCACCTCTCCCTAAAAGATGTTTTATTTAGGATATTTTCGGAAAAATGCCCTTTACTTGATTTACTACATTACTTCATAATTATTGGAAAATTGTTCTTGTGGGACTGCAGAAGAAGTCAAACCCTTCCCAAAATCGGGGGGTTTAAAGCCAAAATTAAAATTAAGTATGAAATAGAAAGTAAAATCACAAAACAAGAATATTTTAATAAAAAATGGATAATTAAACCTATACAATAGATATGTATTATTAGTACTAATATTATATCAAATGTTAGTATTTCTAACGTTATCTTTGTACGTGTGTAAAAACTTGGAATGAAATGTAATTATTAACATGGCAGTAAGACTTATATTTATTAATTATTAAATTAATTTTCTTTTTCTTTTACCCTTTTATTTTTTTATTACACTTATGTAATACACTCCTCTTACATGTAAAGTTTACATCACAAGTACATTGTCTAATACAAAAGACGTAATACAGCTGGAAAAAAGAACAATACTAACTGAATGACGGAGAAGAACAAATTGAAAAAAACAAAAAGGAAAATAACTTACAAGATATAAATTGAAAGGCACTTAAGAATTACTTGCAGTCTACCTTCCATACAACAGTGCTAACGTGTAATGGTGAATAACTTTAGGTATAATTAATAACTGTAAACATATCGCCTCGAGTCTTTACCTCCTTTTTGGAGTATAATTTTTACAGAGGGGAGAAGCAGAATTAGTAAAGAGCACATTTCTTTATTTGCCATTGCATCAACATTTTTGTTTGGAATTCTTTCTCGATTGGTCTTTTTTCAAAGCACTTACAACTGAAGACATATTGTTTCAAAAGAATAACTAACAAGTGTAGTCTGCGATGTGGGTATTCGGATAATTGATGAAAGTCGGGTATTTCATTAAAAGTAATACTAATTTGCTCATTAGACAGATTAACTTCGGTATCGTTTATGCGGTTAAACCACACCAACGCTTCAGAATAGAATGATTTTATCTCGGAGCAATGTATGAAAGTGTGCTCTATTGAGTCTGAGTTAGGACAAAAGATACAGGTTGCATCATCTGTTAATCGAAATTTGAGTAGCTCTTTTTTGGTTACTGTAATTCTATGCAATAATCTAAAAGAGAACTGTCTTCACTTGTTGTCTCTTGTTGTTTGATATATAAAAGAAAACTTGTTTTTCCATTCTGTATAAGTAGCGGCATAATTGACTTTCCAGGCTTTGATGCCCGTTGGCTCTACTGTGGGGTTTTTATTTAGTATTTTATAATAGTGTTTGCATCGCATGTCTGCCAAATCTACAAGACTGTCACCAGGAAACAAAGATACCGCAGTAGTATTAGTAGCTCTTGCTTTTTTCTTCAAGTCAGTTGGAATAGCTGCTATGAGTTGGAAGTAGTGGAGATAATTTGTTTTTATGTTGAACTTATCTTGAAATTCTTGGAATGTTAGGAAGTTTCCATCTGCATTTAGGATATCTTAATTAATTAATTTTATTTATTTATTTAAGTTTTTTCTAGTTCTAAAATGTGTGTAACTCTAGCTTTAATGTGCGTATATTAATGTTCCTTTTTTGTAATTGCAATAAAAATGAAAATTCTTTAAAAAAAAATTGATTAATGTACCATCAGATGGCTCTTTGGTATCAATATTAATAGGGACATTGCCAGTACCACCTCGTTCCCAGGGTACCCTCTCTACTTAGAGAAAGTACCCTGGTTAAGGCTGGTTACGTGTCTAAGCATGCCAACCCACACCGCACAGAGGGTGGGTCCTCAACTTAATTTTGTCAACACTTCTCTCTAGGGAGGTGAATGTTGCGCTTCTATACGGACGCTATTTTGAAAAGGAAGCAAGTTATTTGTCAGAGATCCTGCCTGGCCAGCTGCTTCAGCTCTACCTGAACTTCTATGAGTATGAGATGTTGA
>JAHPZR010003929.1:25000-27632 GCA_019787425.1 Platygyra sinensis
GTTTCTAAATTTTTTAAACAGTTTGTTATTATACAAAATAGCCAATAGAAGAGGTATAAATTTAATTCTTGTACCTTGGATTATTGTGATAAATTCCCGAATTCAAGCCTCTATTGGGAACCAACATTAGCATGTGACAGTGCTTACGTGACAGTTCAATTTGCTGCCATTCGGGAACTAAAACTTTGTTTTAAAAAAATCATACAAAATGTACTATTACTTATCACTTGCCAGGTTTTTTGGAGTTGGGATTCAAAAGAATGTATAGTTGAGGTCACAGGCTTCTGAAATTTGTATCTTTGTATTTGCTGATTTTGTATGTTGCATTGGATCTTTTTTCCCAGCCGAGTTACTTTTAGCACATGGAAAGGAGAAGCATAACAACGTCAACGTTTTTGAGACTCGAGAAAATAAAAAAAAAAGATCTTTCTCCAAATCTAATAAATTCTGTCCACTGTTTGCTAGATTTCTTTAAGTTGAAGATCCAAAGGAGTGATACTCTAGGTCATTGCTTCCAGAATGCAGTTGAATTTGTTGATTTCCAATCATACATTTTAATTTAATTTCCCGCCGAGATATTTTAGCAAATAGGAATGTAAATATATGTTATTTACTGGGCGGGAGGTCCGTATGGAAAAAAACTGTGTCCAAGGTCCAAGACCAAGGGCACAGTTTTTTCCCATACGGAACGACCTAGCCCGGTAAATAACATATTTATTTTTTTGCTGCAGTAAATTGGTTTTACAGATTACTAATGGTTTGTTTACCCAACTCTTGTCATTGAATGTCTTGAATCGGCTTTCGCGCCATCTACTAACGATTTGTGAAAAATCTTGGCAACAAGCGAATAATTCAGATGGTAGACAAAGAAAGATGTATTAAAGAACATATAAATTTCGAACTACTTTATGTTAGTTGCATTTATTTAACCAGTTAAGTTCTACAAAATTGCTTTTCCGGTGTGAAACTTTGTGCGAAGTTTGAAATTTTACTACAAAACAATTTCTGTCAGTCGTCGCTTTTAAAATCACTTGAAATCAGACTTTTCTACCGTAAATTAAATAGCAGAAAGCGAGAAAATTCGTTAAGTGTATTCTACAGAAATTCTCCTGGATACGGCAACGATCAGAAAGGTAAACTTGACTGAAATTGACTCATATTCTACAGCGAGGGAAACACAGGATTAAGCGCCATTACAGCACCAAGCTACAAACAACCAAGCAAACTCTCACAACTTCAAAACACTCAACTGAATTTACTTACAGTGACTTTCCTTGCAATTTTAAAGAGAACAGAGATAAACTTACGTTCACTAATCGTCGATGGATGTGTAAAGAAGGCAAAAGATTGACGACTACTGCTAACTTTTAGGAGTGAAATTTAGGCAGCGGGAAAAAATCCGGCCCGTGTGCCGTATCGTAAAAAGCTGGACCGGTCACGTGCGCAATATTAGCCAATCAAATTCCAGGATTTAGGATTCCGGCCCACTCAGATGCTTGAGAAAAAAATAATAAGCGATATTTCTCGTGACATGTGTGAGAGAAGAAAATTTCTACAGCTTCGTTTGCACTGTTTCAAGCATTGTTATCAGTGCGGCAAATCCTCCCTAATGACCAGCTGCTAAGTTAACCACTAAAGAGTATTGCACAGGCGCGCAATATAGGAAAACACTTGCAGTAAATAATCCTACAGTTTTCAGCAGTGTCGTTTGGCAGATTCCTCAAGTAAACTGGACTAATTTTTCACGAGGATATGGCTCTCTGTGAGTTTTCTAAACTTGTTGGTGGACCTTGTAGTGTGAGTACAGATTACCCATCAAACGTGGCATGTGTTTCTATCGGGGAATGTGATAGAGACGTAAAAGGGCATCTGAAGTTCTGTAAAATCAGTGGTGACATTGCGGTAAAAAACGAGTCAAGGCTGCTCCTTGCTCGAGCAGGTTGTTACGAAAAATTGTGGCGTGACTTCCGTCACTTGGAACATTCGAGTGTATGCTAATTTGATCTAGAAGTTTCGTGCATATTTAATTAGCCTTGTCACGGTGACTAAGCAATTTATTTCAGTCGTTCACGTCTGCTGCTGTAAATAGTTTATATTGTAATGATACTTTATTTAGTATAGCCGGAAAGTTCTAGAACGTTTTGCTGTAAAGTATATAAGTAAATCGCGGTAGTGTTTAGATGGTTTTATTTTCCAGGAGTTTTACAGTAGTGTTTACTGAAGTGTGACGAAGGTCGCGTGTAATCGACAGAGGTCGTGTTTGTGAAGTGTAACAGAGGTTACGTGGATATTTGGCAAGAGGCCGTGTGTTTAAAGTCGAGTGTAGTTACAAGCCTAGCGTGTGCTTGTACAGAAGTCCTGTGTGGAAATACTACGTTCGTGTGGATTAAATATATCTTGTTGTGTTTCCAAGATCCCTGTGTTCTGATTAGACTACAAACTACACCTACCACTAAAAACATTCGAACCTGTAACACAGGTAAGCAACAATTGTTACATTGTGTTATGTTATGTTATGTTGTGTTTCTGATATCGTATTTATAGCATATGGATATGTTGCAATGTCAATTCACAATCGTTGAGGGGGGCATTGGGGTGTTGCTGATATTTTTTTGTGAATTTTTTGTGAATT
>JAHPZR010003930.1:2500-14261 GCA_019787425.1 Platygyra sinensis
CCCACTGGGCGTTAGCCCTAGTAAAGGGAAACACGAGGCAAAGAAAAAATCTTTTGACCTCGGTGGGAATCGAACCCACGACCTCCGGATTTTTTCTTTGCCTCGTGTGGTTCCCTGTTTCCCTTGATTAGGGCTAACGCCCAGTGGGTTATTCATGGGTCTAAAGTAGCACTATAATTTACACTTCAGAGTTAATTCTCTGGTTCCACTATTTGTGTTCCCAGTGCTACGCGGCACAACATTCATATGTACCCTTACTTTCTCTTCGCCGCGATTCACCATCTAAAATCGTACCCGACTTTCTCTGTGCGACCTTGTAGCTCAGTCGGCAGAGTGACGGAAGATCTAATCCGGAGGTCGTGGGTTCGATTCCCACCGATGTCAAAAGATTTTTTCTTTGCCTCGTGTGGTTCTCTGTTTCCCTTTACTAGGGCTAACGCCCAGTGGGTTATTCATGGGTCTAAAGTAGCACTATAATTTACACTTCAGAGTTAATTCTCTGGTTCCACTATTTCTATACCGAATTAGTTTGCAGGAAATCCACATTAGTATGGAGGAAGACACTTCGTTAGTATGGAGGAAGACACTTTATTAGTATGCAGGAACGCATTTTACCTAGACAGTTTGAATATTAATGACTTAACTCTACCTAACTCTACCTGGCTCTACCGTGACGGGAATAATTCCAATGAACATCTTCTACTAAGTTCATTGGGTTCATTTTCGCAAATATACTTCCAAGATTAACGGAATCATTTATTGAGATAAGTAAAAGCTAAAACAGCTGCTAACATTATTTTTTCCGACTTGGATCTCTCTACATTTAAGCTGAGGATTTGGCGTGTTCCTTCTCAAAAACAACAACGGAGGATAAGAAGCCAGTAAGCAAAGCTGGCACGAAGGTACGAAAGTTGTCAACAAATGACTCGTTTGACAAGGTCGACACAGCATTTTGGTCTTATTAGCAAGCAGCTGAGAGGAGATTTATGGAGGCAGAGAAGGCCCGTGATGGAAAAAGCAAGGAGAAGAGAAGAAAAGAAGCTTGATCAAGAGTTTCTGTTGAAACAGGCGCAGGTAAGCTTACTTCAAAAGCAGAAAGTAACTCATACGCAGTGGAGTTTCAATACGTTATTGTACTCGTAACTGCGACAGTTTCAGAACTTACTCGAAGACATTGTCCTCTATTAAGTAATATTTACGAAATGTACGTTAATTTGTCAAATCAGGAGTGCGCAAATTTTTTTGCGACTGGAACACCCTTAATATACGCATCGGTGATAGAAGCACCCCTGACACTATGTACGTTAAAAGCTGAGGTATCTATGCCTTCACTTGACAGGACTGAGTTAATCCACCTCCCCATTGTGGTAGTGGCCACCGGCTTATGAGGCTATAAAATAAACAACTTTGTACTGGATCGTAGTTTTTTAGTACGCAAAGTAAACTCAGCTAATGTAGACGTGGTACATAAAGATGGCTTTTTGGCAAAACATAAACTTGACTTCAAGCGGTTTACGCGGTTTTGAGGTCTTTAACCGTTCTGCTATAACAAAACTTATGCAATCTTGAGATTGTTTTTTTAAAAATTAAGATCTAATGCGTACAACGTCTGCTCTCTTTGAGCAGAAGATAAAGCACAACGCATCACAGTTTTCATTGTCAGTCTTAAAATTTAGGTTTTTTAAAGGGAACAAAGTCCTTAAATAACTGGTAACTCTGGCAGCATTCCAAGACGAAGAATAACCTGGACGTGGAGTCCTGAGATAGCAAATTCCCTAAAGAAGCCTGAACACATCTGGATGAGAATCAACATCAGCATCGTTAACAGGATGCAAAGTTGAAGAGCAATTTACGAATCTCGCTTGGTAATGACCATACTGACCAACATCAAGGCGCGAAGATTACTACTGTAAATCCTCTAATAACCTCCTTTTTTTCCGAGGAAGAAAGTTATTAGGCCGGCCCTCTTTCCACCCCCCTTATTCCACTCAATTAAGTTAGTAAATTTTAGATAGTGTTTGCAAAGCAATCGCCACTGGAATACTTTATGCGGACTGATCCGGTATGGCTCATTCACGTCCCGAAATTTTGAATCTTTTTTTTCTTTGGCTGCGTGATCATGACCGCCAACTTTATGTACTTAAACTTTTCCACTCAAATATTCACATAAGACAGTCATTGATCTGGTCCAAAAGAGAAAGTAGGTAAGCATAACCCTGTCTTTTTCTTCCTCTTCTTTGATACGGGTAATTTGTTTCGCTAGGAATTAAATAAGGCCTTCTGTTAAATAAGCCTACCCTCTCTCATAAGTCCCCGCCCTTCAAAAGTGCTTAAAATATGTATGCTCCCGGTGGACTTGAGAGAAGATTCACGGTATCTGCGAGGATAAACATAACACAAGTCGGCGATCTTTCAACATTTCACTTGCACAGGATGTTTCTTCCCCCTTTTGCCCCTTGGCAGTCTTTTCTTAATGCTGCAAGGTTAGGGCAAATGGTCCTGTCTCACTTTTTTACACGCTGATTAGACTTCAATTTCGGTTCACCAGTTTAATGTGGCGCTGTAGTAGTGGTTATCTTATTATGCTTTACACACTAGTCGATACAAGTCATGGCTTTTCGTATAGGCGGAGCTGTCATGCTAGCGAAAAGGGTTATTCCGATGCACAAATTCGTGCTCTTGGTCGATGGAAATCAGATGCATTTAAGGTCTATTTGAGCTCAGATACTTTACGCTAAGTAATTACTTGATGTGCGCACGTGCGGAAGCATGTACGTAGGTCAGACCTGAATTGGGCTGCTACCTGCCAGAGTTTAACAGCACGGACATTGGCCGCTACTTCACGGACAGTAACAGCGGGACTTATTTGTCGTAGTTCTACTTTAGGGGCTCGCGTAATATAGGTCAGACAAGCGCTGCTTTGTTGGTTTCCTAGGTCTGAGTATCGTATTTTGTCTCCTATTTCGATCAAGATATTCACTCCCAAACTTATTTTTCGATGCTCCATGTAATTGTTCAGATAAGGGCTGCGGTTTGATTGTCGTCATTCTTCTGCTCCTTGAATCCCTGATATGATTCTAGTTGTTAACAGTTATTTCGCTTTTCGCCTTCCACGCGAGCTTTTGCTTCTTTTGTGGGGTTTCAGCCGCCGAGGTGCGGTCGATAGGTGTGTTTAGATGAGAGCATGCAAACACGGTTGTCACGTCACGCTTTCTGTGTTTTCCCTGCACAATTTGAAATCATTTCAAAGCCGGTAGTCTAACTCTCAAGTAAAAATATTAAGGAATTCAAATGAAGAAAATTTTTCCAAGTTCTGATTTCGGGATTGACCATATCTTTCCCTTTTACCCGTAAAAAGAAAGCAAAAGAAAGAAGAACAACAGCGCTTTGCATTCCTTGATGTTAGTGAGCTAGACGACCTCGTCGAGGGAGCTCAAGCGAAGACAACAAAATACTATATATGCAACAAAATACGCAGCAAACGTTTTTCAAAGTAATTTTTGCATTTTTAAATGCAATGCTGCCTCTAAACATCAAACATCGCCCGACAGTTAAAAAAAATCGACCTCCATTTTATTTGATAAAAGGAATCCCTATGTAGAACTATTTTCGAAAATGGATTTTAAAAGGCTCAGCTATGTGACTGTATTTTTTAATTGTAAATAACTTAGATATATATACTTCTTTTTATTACTCAAATATTGTAACATGAGATATGTACTTTTTATCTTGTGAAGAAATAAAGACCATCATCATCAGCGAATTTCATTTGTCGAGAAATCCAGCTATGTCCGCTTTCGCCCAGATGGGGCTTGGCGCTAAACCCAAAATAGGCAAATTTTGCGAATGTTGAGCAACCTCGCAACGCAAGATAAGAAAAGAAATCGAGACTCTGTTTTATATCAAGTAAAATTATGCCATTTAGGCTTCTTAAAAAGGTAAGTTTCTTTTTCTTCGGCTTTTCCAAAAAATTTAGAGGTGCTTACATGAACCACTTCTTAAACAAGGTTGTTTTGCTCAAATTTTACCCTAAATCCGAGGGCAAAAATATCTGCTGGTGCGCATCGTTTTGCCAATAAAAATAATTATTAGCCGTTCTTGACCTTTCGTTTCTAACATATAAAAAATCTACCGGCGGCCCGTGAATACTTACTTGCTGGGAAAACCAAACGTCCAAGCCATTTTCAGTCTTTTCGACATGCCGAACTATTCAAATTTCAGTGCCTGTCGGAAGGGAAAACTTTTAAAATTACTGGGCCTGATTCGTTTGTAAATCTTTTAAACAGCTTGTTATTAGAAAAAATAGCCAATAGAAGAGATATAAATCCTCTTACCTTGGATTATCGTGATAAATTCCTGAATTCAAGCCTCTATTGGGAACCAACATTAGCGTGACAGTGCTTACGTGACAGTTCGA
Source organism: Platygyra sinensis (assembly GCA_019787425.1). NCBI lineage: Eukaryota > Metazoa > Cnidaria > Anthozoa > Scleractinia > Merulinidae > Platygyra > Platygyra sinensis. The sequence goes on from JAHPZR010003930.1 coordinate 6,918, forward strand.
TTTGCTGCCATTCGTGAACTAAAACTTTGTTTTTAAAAATCATACAAAATGTTCTATTGCTTATCACTTGCCAGGGTTTTTAGAGTTGGGATTCAAAAGAATGTATAGTTGAGGTCACAGGCTTCTGAAATTTGTATCTTTGTATTTGCTGATTTTGTATGTTGCATTGAATCTTTTTCCCAGCCGAGTTATTTTTAGCACATGGTAAGGAGAAGCATAACAACGTCAACGTTTTTGAGATTCGAGAAAATAATAAAAAAAAGATCTTACTCCAAATCTAATAAACTCTGTTCACTGTTTGCTAGATTTCTTTAAGTTGAAGATCCAAAGGAGTGATACTCGAGGCCATCGCTTCCAAAATGCAGTTGAATTTGTTGATTTCCAATCATACATTTTAATTTAATTTCCCGCCGAGATATTTAGCAAATCGGAATGTAATAAGCGATATTTCTCGTGACATATCTGAGAGATGAAAATTTCTACAGCTTCGTTTGCGCTGTTTCAAGCATTGCTATCAGCGCAGCAAGTCCTCCCTAATGACCGACTGCTAAGTTAACCACTAATGAGTATTGCATAGGCGCGCAATATAGGAAAACACTCGCAGTAAATAATCCTACAGTTTTCGGCGGTGTCGTTTCGCAGATTCCTCAAGTAAACTGGCCTAATTTTTCACGAGGATATGGCTCTCTGTGAGTTTTCTAAACTTGTTTGGGGACCTTGTAGTGCGAGTACAGATTAATCATCAAACGTGGCATGTGTTTCTATCGGGGAATGTGATAGAGACGTAAAAGGGCATCTGAAGTTCTGTAAAATCAGTGGTGACATTGCGGTAAAGAGTCAAGGCTGCTCCTTGCTCGAGCAGGTAAGCAACAATTGTCATATTATGTTATGTCATGTTTCTGATATCGTATTTATAGCATATGGAAATGTTGCAATGATCAATTCACAATCGTTGAGGGGGGGGGGGGGGGGGGCATTGGGGTTTGCAGTGTTGCGCTGTTGCTGTTATTCCGGTAAATGAATCGCACCGTGCGGTGTTGCGGTGATATCAAATCCTACAGTGTGCCATGTTTGTGGTTTTAAAACCTACGGTGTTCGGTGTGAAACGAAATTTAGTGCGGTGTTTTGTTTGACCTTCCGATGAGAACAAAAATTAGCTTTGACGTTTATCACCACATTGATTGTCTTGCTTACATGACGTCGTACGGACGTTTTTCCCTTTTTCAAAAGGCCATGCCGACGATGTAAATGATAGAATTATCGCGGGGTCGAAGTTTTGTCACCGTTTTTTGCGGTGATGCGGTGTGTGTTAATTTTTTTGTGCGGTGTTGCGGTATGCAGAGCCCCCCAATGTCCTCCTCATCGATGATACTGAGTATCAAGATGGAGTACGGGAGGGGAGAGGGGGAACAGCAAAGTGGTAAAGGGCGGCGAAAGGCGATGGTAAGGGTAAAACAAGTGGCTGGCTAACAACCAAAAGACAGATGACACACTGACACAGGTGTTATTTACCACGAATGATACACGATATATTATTGACCACGGAGCCATAACTCGTGAAAAATTAGGCCAGTTTACTTGAGGAATCTGCGAAACGACACCGCCGAAAACTGTAGGATTATTTACTGCGAGTGTTTTCCTATATTGCGCGCCTATGCAATACTCATTAGTGGTTAACTTAGCAGTCGGTCATTAGGGAGGACTTGCTGCGCTGATAGCAATGCTTGAAACAGCGCAAACGAAGCTGTAGAAATTTTCATCTCTCAGATATGTCACGAGAAATATCGCTTATTACATTCCGATTTGCTAAATATCTCGGCGGGAAATTAAATTAAAATGTATGATTGGAAATCAACAAATTCAACTGCATTTTGGAAGCGATGGCCTCGAGTATCACTCCTTTGGATCTTCAACTTAAAGAAATCTAGCAAACAGTGAACAGAGTTTATTAGATTTGGAGTAAGATCTTTTTTTTATTATTTTCTCGAATCTCAAAAACGTTGACGTTGTTATGCTTCTCCTTACCATGTGCTAAAAATAACTCGGCTGGGAAAAAGATTCAATGCAACATACAAAATCAGCAAATACAAAGATACAAATTTCAGAAGCCTGTGACCTCAACTATACATTCTTTTGAATCCCAACTCTAAAAACCCTGGCAAGTGATAAGCAATAGAACATTTTGTATGATTTTTAAAAACAAAGTTTTAGTTCACGAATGGCAGCAAATCGAACTGTCACGTAAGCACTGTCACGCTAATGTTGGTTCCCAATAGAGGCTTGAATTCAGGAATTTATCACGATAATCCAAGGTAAGAGGATTTATATCTCTTCTATTGGCTATTTTTTCTAATAACAAGCTGTTTAAAAGATTTACAAACGAATCAGGCCCAGTAATTTTAAAAGTTTTCCCTTCCGACAGGCACTGAAATTTGAATAGTTCGGCATGTCGAAAAGACTGAAAATGGCTTGGACGTTTGGTTTTCCCAGCAAGTAAGTATTCACGGGCCGCCGGTAGATTTTTTATATGTTAGAAACGAAAGGTCAAGAACGGCTAATAATTATTTTTATTGGCAAAACGATGCGCACCAGCAGATATTTTTGCCCTCGGATTTAGGGTAAAATTTGAGCAAAACAACCTTGTTTAAGAAGTGGTTCATGTAAGCACCTCTAAATTTTTTGGAAAAGCCGAAGAAAAAGAAACTTACCTTTTTTAAGAAGCCTAAATGGCATAATTTTACTTGATATAAAACAGAGTCTCGATTTCTTTTCTTATCTTGCGTTGCGAGGTTGCTCAACATTCGCAAAATTTGCCTATTTTGGGTTTAGCGCCAAGCCCCATCTGGGCGAAAGCGGACATAGCTGGATTTCTCGACAAATGAAATTCGCTGATGATGATGGTCTTTATTTCTTCACAAGATAAAAAGTACATATCTCATGTTACAATATTTGAGTAATAAAAAGAAGTATATATATCTAAGTTATTTACAATTAAAAAATACAGTCACATAGCTGAGCCTTTTAAAATCCATTTTCGAAAATAGTTCTACATAGGGATTCCTTTTATCAAATAAAATGGAGGTCGATTTTTTTTAACTGTCGGGCGATGTTTGATGTTTAGAGGCAGCATTGCATTTAAAAATGCAAAAATTACTTTGAAAAACGTTTGCTGCGTATTTTGTTGCATATATAGTATTTTGTTGTCTTCGCTTGAGCTCCCTCGACGAGGTCGTCTAGCTCACTAACATCAAGGAATGCAAAGCGCTGTTGTTCTTCTTTCTTTTGCTTTCTTTTTACGGGTAAAAGGGAAAGATATGGTCAATCCCGAAATCAGAACTTGGAAAAATTTTCTTCATTTGAATTCCTTAATATTTTTACTTGAGAGTTAGACTACCGGCTTTGAAATGATTTCAAATTGTGCAGGGAAAACACAGAAAGCGTGACGTGACAACCGTGTTTGCATGCTCTCATCTAAACACACCTATCGACCGCACCTCGGCGGCTGAAACCCCACAAAAGAAGCAAAAGCTCGCGTGGAAGGCGAAAAGCGAAATAACTGTTAACAACTAGAATCATATCAGGGATTCAAGGAGCAGAAGAATGACGACAATCAAACCGCAGCCCTTATCTGAACAATTACATGGAGCATCGAAAAATAAGTTTGGGAGTGAATATCTTGATCGAAATAGGAGACAAAATACGATACTCAGACCTAGGAAACCAACAAAGCAGCGCTTGTCTGACCTATATTACGCGAGCCCCTAAAGTAGAACTACGACAAATAAGTCCCGCTGTTACTGTCCGTGAAGTAGCGGCCAATGTCCGTGCTGTTAAACTCTGGCAGGTAGCAGCCCAATTCAGGTCTGACCTACGTACATGCTTCCGCACGTGCGCACATCAAGTAATTACTTAGCGTAAAGTATCTGAGCTCAAATAGACCTTAAATGCATCTGATTTCCATCGACCAAGAGCACGAATTTGTGCATCGGAATAACCCTTTTCGCTAGCATGACAGCTCCGCCTATACGAAAAGCCATGACTTGTATCGACTAGTGTGTAAAGCATAATAAGATAACCACTACTACAGCGCCACATTAAACTGGTGAACCGAAATTGAAGTCTAATCAGCGTGTAAAAAAGTGAGACAGGACCATTTGCCCTAACCTTGCAGCATTAAGAAAAGACTGCCAAGGGGCAAAAGGGGGAAGAAACATCCTGTGCAAGTGAAATGTTGAAAGATCGCCGACTTGTGTTATGTTTATCCTCGCAGATACCGTGAATCTTCTCTCAAGTCCACCGGGAGCATACATATTTTAAGCACTTTTGAAGGGCGGGGACTTATGAGAGAGGGTAGGCTTATTTAACAGAAGGCCTTATTTAATTCCTAGCGAAACAAATTACCCGTATCAAAGAAGAGGAAGAAAAAGACAGGGTTATGCTTACCTACTTTCTCTTTTGGACCAGATCAATGACTGTCTTATGTGAATATTTGAGTGGAAAAGTTTAAGTACATAAAGTTGGCGGTCATGATCACGCAGCCAAAGAAAAAAAAGATTCAAAATTTCGGGACGTGAATGAGCCATACCGGATCAGTCCGCATAAAGTATTCCAGTGGCGATTGCTTTGCAAACACTATCTAAAATTTACTAACTTAATTGAGTGGAATAAGGGGGGTGGAAAGAGGGCCGGCCTAATAACTTTCTTCCTCGGAAAAAAAGGAGGTTATTAGAGGATTTACAGTAGTAATCTTCGCGCCTTGATGTTGGTCAGTATGGTCATTACCAAGCGAGATTCGTAAATTGCTCTTCAACTTTGCATCCTGTTAACGATGCTGATGTTGATTCTCATCCAGATGTGTTCAGGCTTCTTTAGGGAATTTGCTATCTCAGGACTCCACGTCCAGGTTATTCTTCGTCTTGGAATGCTGCCAGAGTTACCAGTTATTTAAGGACTTTGTTCCCTTTAAAAAACCTAAATTTTAAGACTGACAATGAAAACTGTGATGCGTTGTGCTTTATCTTCTGCTCAAAGAGAGCAGACGTTGTACGCATTAGATCTTAATTTTTAAAAAAACAATCTCAAGATTGCATAAGTTTTGTTATAGCAGAACGGTTAAAGACCTCAAAACCGCGTAAACCGCTTGAAGTCAAGTTTATGTTTTGCCAAAAAGCCATCTTTATGTACCACGTCTACATTAGCTGAGTTTACTTTGCGTACTAAAAAACTACGATCCAGTACAAAGTTGTTTATTTTATAGCCTCATAAGCCGGTGGCCACTACCACAATGGGGAGGTGGATTAACTCAGTCCTGTCAAGTGAAGGCATAGATACCTCAGCTTTTAACGTACATAGTGTCAGGGGTGCTTCTATCACCGATGCGTATATTAAGGGTGTTCCAGTCGCAAAAAAATTTGCGCACTCCTGATTTGACAAATTAACGTACATTTCGTAAATATTACTTAATAGAGGACAATGTCTTCGAGTAAGTTCTGAAACTGTCGCAGTTACGAGTACAATAACGTATTGAAACTCCACTGCGTATGAGTTACTTTCTGCTTTTGAAGTAAGCTTACCTGCGCCTGTTTCAACAGAAACTCTTGATCAAGCTTCTTTTCTTCTCTTCTCCTTGCTTTTTCCATCACGGGCCTTCTCTGCCTCCATAAATCTCCTCTCAGCTGCTTGCTAATAAGACCAAAATGCTGTGTCGACCTTGTCAAACGAGTCATTTGTTGACAACTTTCGTACCTTCGTGCCAGCTTTGCTTACTGGCTTCTTATCCTCCGTTGTTGTTTTTGAGAAGGAACACGCCAAATCCTCAGCTTAAATGTAGAGAGATCCAAGTCGGAAAAAATAATGTTAGCAGCTGTTTTAGCTTTTACTTATCTCAATAAATGATTCCGTTAATCTTGGAAGTATATTTGCGAAAATGAACCCAATGAACTTAGTAGAAGATGTTCATTGGAATTATTCCCGTCACGGTAGAGCCAGGTAGAGTTAGGTAGAGTTAAGTCATTAATATTCAAACTGTCTAGGTAAAATGCGTTCCTGCATACTAATAAAGTGTCTTCCTCCATACTAACGAAGTGTCTTCCTCCATACTAATGTGGATTTCCTGCAAACTAATTCGGTATAGAAATAGTGGAACCAGAGAATTAACTCTGAAGTGTAAATTATAGTGCTACTTTAGACCCATGAATAACCCACTGGGCGTTAGCCCTAGTAAAGGGAAACAGAGAACCACACGAGGCAAAGAAAAAATCTTTTGACATCGGTGGGAATCGAACCCACGACCTCCGGATTAGATCTTCCGTCACTCTGCCGACTGAGCTACAAGGTCGCACAGAGAAAGTCGGGTACGATTTTAGATGGTGAATCGCGGCGAAGAGAAAGTAAGGGTACATATGAATGTTGTGCCGCGTAGCACTGGGAACACAAATAGTGGAACCAGAGAATTAACTCTGAAGTGTAAATTATAGTGCTACTTTAGACCCATGAATAACCCACTGGGCGTTAGCCCTAATCAAGGGAAACAGGGAACCACACGAGGCAAAGAAAAAATCCGGAGGTCGTGGGTTCGATTCCCACCGAGGTCAAAAGATTTTTTCTTTGCCTCGTGTTTCCCTTTACTAGGGCTAACGCCCAGTGGGTTATTCATGGGTCTAAAGTAGCACTATAATTTACACTTCAGAGTTAATTCTCTGGTTCCACTATTTGTGTTCCCAGTGCTACGCGGCACAACATTCATATGTACCCTTACTTTCTCTTCGCCGCGATTCATCATCTAAAATCGTCCCCGACTTTCTCTGTGCGACCTTGTAGCTCAGTCGGCAGAGTGACGGAAGATCTAATCCGGAGGTCGTCGGTTCGATTCTCACCGAGGTCAAAAGATTTTTTCTTTGCCTCGTGTGGTTCCCTGTTTCCCTTTACTAGGGCTAACGCCCTTACTTTCTCTTCGGCGCGATTCACCATCTAAAATCGTCCCCGACTTTCTCTGTGCGACCTTGTAGCTCAGTCGGCAGAGTGACGGAAGATCTAATCCGGAGGTCGTGGGTTCGATTCCCACCGGGGTCAAAAGATTTTTTCTTTGCCTCGTGTGGTTCCCTGTTTCCCTTTACTAGGGCTAACGCCCTTACTTTCTCTTCGCCGCGATTCACCATCTAAAATCGTCCCCGACTTTCTCTGTGCGACCTTGTAGCTCAGTCGGCAGAGTGACGGAAGATCTAATCCGGAGGTCGTGGGTTCGATTCCCACCGAGGTCAAAAGATTTTTTCTTTGCCTCGTGTGGTTCCCTGTTTCCCTTTACTAGGGCTAACGCCCAGTGGGTTATTCATGGTCTAAAGTAGC
>JAHPZR010003931.1:2500-5000 GCA_019787425.1 Platygyra sinensis
GCCATATACAAGTGCAGATGATACGAGCTGATCTTAACGAAAAAGGCCGCATTCTGAGCGCAAACACAACACATATCAGCCTATCCATCGTTATAGCTAATAACATAAGAACGGACACTTCACTTGAAAGCATGGAAAGCGCGCCCGCGAATTGACAGAGCGGTCCTCTCCTCCAAGCCACGTCATGTTGGAAGTATTCGCCTTTCCACTGGAGATCTTTGACAGCAATGATTAAGAGGTAGACACCCATTAAAAAGTCCGAACAGGCTAAATTTGTAAGCATGAATGACTGGACTTTGTTTTCATCTCTCATTCGTACTCTCCAAAGTATCACAAGAAAGTTACCAATGAAGGCTAGCAGTCCAAGTATCCAAATACACATGCGCAGTGTATTGTTTTTCATTAGATCATCACAGGTTGAGAAAGCTCTGTCAGGTGATTCACATTTCAGGTTTGGAATTGTATTCACAGCGTAGCAGCAGAGAATAAATTGGTCGAGTTTCCTAACAAAGATAATAGAATCATTACATGTAACAAATAATTTCTTTGAAAATTCTTGACTTTCTACAATCGCGCTGGCGACATTTTTTACACAATCGTTCCTAGTTCTCACAAACACAATAAGAAAACATCTGAATGCGCGATTAATTTTTACTTTATTAGAAGCAATGCTTGAGTTTTACTTATAGTGCCATGATTTTATAGCACTCTGCTGCATACAGGTGCATGTAAGGATCATGGATACTCCTAAAAGAGTGCGCTGTTGTAATTTTTATTACAAAACTACATAAAAATCAAATGAATGTGCAATTTTACCTCTTTTTTACGTTACCAAAGCCTAAGCGATATGCTACGAGCCTTTCGATAATTTTGAACACTTACGATAATTTAGAAAACAACTAATTTAAGATTTAAAATGATTACTTTCCATTGTTTCTGCAATCGTAGTTAGAAAAATTATTGGCGAGCACTTACAAGATTTTCAAGTTTCTTAATTCGGCGAAAGTGTCGGCAGGAACATCAGATTCTGACAATGGGTTTCCATGAAGGAAACTAAAAATAAAAAAATAAATGTCAAATCAAATTAAATTCTCGGTTTTAAACCTTGTCAAGTCTCATGCAATCTATTAATTGATCAGTGTGAAATTCCTAAATCATTTACTACCTGCCAGAGGTAGCGGGTTAAAGCTCCCTTCTCCTACTGACACCAGCCTCGCAGCTCAGTCGATAGAGCAGTAGAGGTTCTTCAGGCCTCAAGATTCGAATCCAAACTTGCTTGATACTTTAAGCGTAGGGTAATTTTTCAAAAATTACCCTACGCTACGGGCGGGACACTAGAGAACTAACGATCGTTCACAAGTACTCTTAGACTAATTTAACTTCTTATCACTTATCACTTATTATTACTCACTCCACTTTCTGAGCTGTGGGATGGCGTTATAACAATCGCTGAATGAAAGTTTAGCTTTGCATTTACTACCCTGGTATTTTTTTTGGAATGAGTGATAGATAAAGACAGGAAAGAACATTACTCAAGTTTGTAATTAATTCTGATATAGGTAAGCTTCGCTTTTACAGTTTAATTAAACACAGCTCTGGACCAATCTTAAAGCAAAATTAAAATGTGATACTTACAGCGTCGTCAATGATGTAAGTCCACGGAAGGAATACCGCTGAATACTGGTTACCTTATTGTCATGAAGATATCTAAGAAAAACAAAACATAGCAAAAACAAAAGATAATGAGTTGACTAATTCAACCGGACACTTCAATTTCGCTTTTACCTACCGATACAATCTTTGACACAAGCGTATGACTGTAGCTACTGAGTGGACTATAAACAGCTTACTATCCTCTGATTTGGTGCCCAGGGTCTCCCATGCACTAGCTTTGGCCTATTTTCTCCAAACCCAAACTGTAAAATCAATTTCTCAGCTAGTTCTTCTGGGTGTAAATTGAAAACAACCTCTTTCTGAAGTAGTCTACAAAAAGCACTGCCACGTAGATTTTACGGCAATCGGAGTCACTAGACGCACAAGCTAATTCACAGAGGCGACAAAACAAAAGAAGTGAAGGAATGAAGAACAAAGTGTCTTTACCAAACAATTTTCTATCGTACTCACAGAAATGTTAAATTTCCCATGTTACGAAATGCACCCACTTGGATTTCTTGAATCTTGTTAGAGTGTAAACTCCTGTTAGACAAAAAAAAAATGTAATAAACGAAATTAATTCAAGTAGTAATGAGAGCAAGATAAAAAACATAATATTATTATAGCAACAGTGCAAGTAAGAATATCCAGTGTGCAGATACTGAATAAAGAAAGAATTCTTACAAAACTTTCAGATCCTCGAGATATTGAAACACTCCGTTGGGAATTTCACGTAGTAGGTTTGCTCCTAGGTCTCTATGGAAAAATACATTTACTATTTTAGTTGCATAACTCTTATAAACAGACGTTGTAATCCTAAGGAAGGTGTAAGAGGGATTAATTTTAT
>JAHPZR010003931.1:15000-20444 GCA_019787425.1 Platygyra sinensis
AGGTTTGTCCGAATTGCCACAGGTCCCCTGGTCCCTTGACGTCATCAGTCCAGATTGCTTGCTTCCCAAACCCATAAAGCATTTCTTGGTAAATTGTAAGTGACTTCGCCCCAGGTCCCACAATTTGGTATTTAAACTTCAAGCATTTACCGTACGAGTCTTTGGACTTGGCGAGCAATGGACTCAGGTACACTGCACTACTTATGCTGGTTGTGTTTCCTTCCATAACAAGACTAGGCCCTTTACGGAAAATTAGATAAAGTAATGAATGTTGAGTTAAGGTTTGCGTCATAACTGAACCACTCGGGCTGAGAATAAATCTCTGCTAGTTTAAATGACAGCAAGAGCTTAAGGACGTCTTGATGCTAATTATGACAGCTAGGCTTTACTCAAGGTTTATTTTAAAGAATTAAATCGTTTCTCGTAGCTTACCATTGCGCTCATTACATGTGGAGGGACTGTGAGTGTTAAGTGTTCCATTAAGTATCTCTCTCACCACCAGCCAGGATAACACATTACCAGCATCTTCTCCGCATCCATAAGACATGTGAATTATTGCATCTCTTTCCATAACATAATCCCATAGATTAAACGTACTGATTTTTCCAAATATTTCAGAGTTCTCACAATGCTGCTTGAATCTGATAAAGAGCATTCCATTACCTGCTTAAAAAAAATGGTGACGTAATGACATTACAGTGCGTTTCACAAAACTTTTGACAAACGGTTTCCGAAGTTCGTTTGTAATTCCCGAAGTTCGCTACGAACTTGGCAATTTCATTACGTAATTGTCAATCAAATTGTGAACTTCGAAACGAAGTTGTGAATTTCAAATCGAATTTCGTTGGGAAGTTGCGAAGTTCGTCGTGAGCGAAGTTCGCGTCATTCGGTGTAGTTGGTTTGGTAATACAACTACAAATGAATTTAAACAAAGTGAAAAAATTTCTCAACCAAGCAAGACTAATTTTATGATGTTTACTTCTGAAAGGTAAATTATCTGAGAGGTACAGAGGGACTTCACATAACAGACAGATGGCGCTACTCGCATCTTGTTTATGCTAGAAATGTAACAAGACAAAAGTTCAACAACACGACATTGAATTGTTTTGTTTGTTGCGCTATTTCTAGAATGACGTATGTCCTGAAAAAAAGGGTTTCTTTTTATCGTTGATAGATTTAACTGCAAAATACTTTTAAGTAACTATGCGTAGCAGTTCACTCGACAGAAATTGTATTCTATTTTTAGGCAGGGGTCGGGTGACATCTGGGAAAATTCAGTTTTCAACGTTTTGTAATCCATTTTAAAACCAGCAATTCGCAATCGACGTAACCACAACTTCTAAGAAAATTCCGAGACATTTACACCGAATGGTGCGAACTTCTCTCGCGACGAACTTCTTGGGCGCGTTCCATTCGCCCAAAATTTCCGGAAATTCTGGTTCAAAATCGAATGGAACAGAGATTTTGCGGAAACTCGTTTCGCAAATTTCGGTTCACCTCTCGAGGTTGTCCTCTTTTCTGGAAATTTGGAAATTCCGAAAATTTCCTGTTTCATTTGGCATTTCCGACCGGCATGTATCGGCCCCAGTTCCTTTAGTCGTGAAACTGAACTACAAGATGGCGGCGAGTCGTTCGAGTCGACACTACACTAGATGCAAAATGATCGGCCATAGATCTAGCCTGTGCTTGATCGAAACAAAAACGTTAGGATCTGATTTCCTGGGAAATTGTGGACTGGTCGTTCCGAATTTCCTGTGGGTCAGATCGCTCGGTTTGCATACTCTCCCGCGAGAAAAGTTCGTAAGGGGTGCGTAAGTTTCTCTCATAAATTATCAAGGAAGAGTTGAATTCTGAATGCGTGTTAAACTTCTCCACATGAAGCAGCTTACGGCACTTAAGACAGCCTCTTCATCACGATCCTTCAGCAATTTTGTCGAGTTATTCTTGGTGGGAAATGTGCTCACGCTGGAATAGAACGAGATCGGTCCGGCCTGGTGGAAAATACGTGCATTCGACATACGAAAATTTCGGAAATCCAAACCGGAATTTTTGGTCGAATGGGACGCGCCCCTTAACTTCCCAACGAAGTTCGTAGTGAAATTCACAACTTCGTTTCCAAGTTCACAATTTGATTGACAACTACGTGATGAAATTGCCAAGTTCGTAGCGAACTTCGGGAATTTCAAACGAACTTCGGAAACCGTTTGTCAAAAGTTTTGTGAAACGCAATGTAAGACTGTCTCAGCTTTATACTAAGACAATATACTGGCTAAGTGCAAGTTACGACCTAAAGATGCATCTCATATTAGTATTTTTACTTCACTCCTTTTGACGACGTCCGGAATTATGGTAACAGTTTTTTGCTTACGCATTTAATGACAAAAAAATACATTAGTGTATGCTTTGTATCAATTGACCGTGAAGATCGTACTAAGTAGGATTTTATTTGGGAGCAAGCTATTCTTAACTTACTGAAAGATGGTTTGAAGCCACAATAACCACTTGCTAAATAAACTTTTTATTACCTGGTATTTCATCCATAGTAAGCAGCTTAACTTCGTTGTCATCTATTTCTCCTGTTCCATCCTTCCATGCTTGCCATTGTCCTGTAGTTGATGTCCATGTGACACACACGTGGTGCCACTGCCCATCATTAATGGACATATCTGTGCTTCTGTTATTTAGAGCAGACATGAAACTGATAACTTACAGTACAATAATACCAGTGACCTGAATTTTTCATAACCTGCAGTTTATAGATAACATGGCTGTTTAAGTGAGGAGTGATACATCAAACAAGAGAGACAGTGTTTCATCGGGATATCCAAACACCGAGAAGAGAGACAGTTGAAAATGCGACGCGCAGCGGAGTATTTTCTGACGAAATTCGAGGTGTTTGGATAGCCCATGAAACAATGTCTCTAGGGTTTGATTTATCTTCTCAATCGAAACAAAAACTAAGGAATAAAAGGAGAAGTAAATCGTCAAAATCTATGCTAATTTGTCTCAATTCAGAAAGAAAAACATTCCCTGCATTATAAGGAACTAACCTTGTCTTGTTCTCCATGAAGATTAACTCGACTGTGCTGTGGCTGACTAAGCCAAAGCCGCGAAACTGATATTTATCTACAGTGATGTTGTATTCCACAAGCAGACTACATTTGCTTGCTACCCATAAACAAAACGTCATCGCGGTTAATAACGCTTCGGATTTTATTTCCGTTTCAATCATTTCCTCTCCTCGAAGGTGTACATCAAAGTTTTCTTGTTGCCCTAAAAAGTCAAAAATATAAATCGGAGATTACATACGAAAACGGAGCATTCATTCAATTACCAGGCCGAAGTAGTGAATGGAAGCAAGCACACCGTGTTTTGAATGTAGCACTTTGGTCATTATGAGAATTGCGAATTGAATCATCTGCTAAACTTCCTTAGTGTTCGTTAATAGGAATAGAGGCACTATAACAGAGTAAGGTTATTGCTCCATTGCCTACATATATTGTACTCTTTCATCAGCACTGATTTCTAGACCTTTAGCCGAAGCGTTGTTATTTCCAATTAGGTTGATGTCGTCGTTAAGTTGTCGCAACTCGTTCGCTTCTGTCAGCTTCCAAGTGGATCTTTGGTTTTCGTTTTTCCATCCCCTCCATTCTTCGTTTTGCTCATGGTTCTTTCCTCCTGCACCAAAAGACAAACGGCCAAACAAAAAGACCAAGCACCTTGTTAGCTAGGGTGTTTCACTAAAATACTTTTGAGCAAAGGTAAAAGGGTTACACTCGAACCGTGAACATATAGAATATTAAGGGTTCTTCATATAATGTACATAAACTGAATAAAGCTTATTACAGTTTGAAAATGCTAATTTCTTTCATGATTACTTAAAGCCATGATTCTGTAGTAAGAAATGTACGGAAGTGTTCATGGTTCAAGTGTTCACTCTGTAATCATTTGCCAGTGAAGGAACACAGGGAAGCAAAGATTCAATCATTTCCCTTCTGATTATAAGTCATTTCCAAGTTTTTGTTCTGTTCCAAACACAACGTTCATTTGGAAATGCGATTTCCTCGCAGACCAAGCCCATTTCCATATGGGAGGATGTATACCAGGACTCATTTTGACACAGGGGTAAAATGACCTATGGCTTATTACAAAGACGTCAAGAATGCTAGTAAAAGGCAAATTAAGCTATAGATTTTAGTTTAACTTGCTACCATCTGAAATACAGATGTCTAGAAAATAGATATGTTCACTGCTTGCAAACAGTACCGCCTATGCTTTCTGTCATCCGACAATGGTTAGTACATTAAAACACCACTAGATATCGACCGTTAGAGGGATACGATGTTTAAAATGTGATAAAGTCAATCAGTGTTGTATAAACGAAAGGAAAGCTTCTTCGCCCACCAAGTCGTGATTAACTATTAACAACTTAACGGAGGTATTCACTTTAGTAATAATAAAAACTATCTCAATTCAGAGAACACGAAATAGAACCTTTTCCATGATATCCACAATAACGCTGATTACAATAACTGGGAGGAGCCAGCTTGTACACGAAAAATCCGCCACAGTTTTGAACTTTTATTTCTGACTGCCAGCGACAGCGAACTTTTCCCAGGACAAAACAAAGTTTACGTGTCACTACTCCGTCTTCGACCGAAGGGTGAGCTCCATCCATCCATCCGGGATACCTTGCTCCACAACGTCGATACGGAACCTCCTTCTCGGGGATTTGAGTACCAGCCGCGCCAGCAATCCTGTACCAGTGGTTGAAGTCCAGCGTATCATCACACTTGTCCGCTGTTGCGGAGTAATTCATACTTCGATCAGCTGTGTTCAAGACTAAATAGTTATAGCAGTTCACAGAAGCTGCAATGATAAATACAGGAAAAGGAAATGAGTTGTGGACATTTGAACTAAGGGAAGCTTTCGCGTGAAAAATACTTATTAACTCAACTTGGTTTGTTCTTCCTAAGTGGGGAAATAGAGGCGGAAGTTAGAGGGTGTTATAAGTTTTGGTGGTGCGGGAAAGGTACACGGTACACAGGCTGTGTTATCGCGCAGCATTCCAATCCTCTAATACCGTGGAAAAAAAATATTAGGTAAGAATTAATTTTAAATAATGACTCCAAAAATTGGAATCGAGAGCCATACTGATGGTTACTTACGTGCAGTTTTATCACAGGTTTCGTTGACAAACGAAATGTTATCTATTTCTATAGTCGGCTTTCTTTGTTGCTTCAATCCCAAGAAAACGACCTACAAATAGATAGATATCACAAATAAATACTCAAACAGATGTTACTCCAAAACTATGTCAAAATTTGAATTTTAATGTGATTCCACTTCTAAGACAGCTAGGTGGATCAAATTAGAAATATGGAGGAGGCGCAGCCGAATGCTCATTGTTTAGGGCGCTGGATTTGAAATCTGAGGGTCTATCC
>JAHPZR010003932.1:0-2500 GCA_019787425.1 Platygyra sinensis
CAAACGAAAACTTTATAGGAGCTGCTAGTGTAATAATATCTAGGCCAGCTACTTGCCAAGCCTCAATGGCAGGTGAGCATTTTTCTGCAGCAAAACTGGTCAATGGAATCGAAGTCGTGCTATGTTGAAAACTTTTGCTCAGCACTCGCGCTTGACATCCGATTCGATTTTCTACTTAGGCGCCATTACAAGCTTTGTTTATCCCAGTGCCAATCAGTCTCTGTTCTTACAAGAACGTACTGGTCATCTGCGGGCACAGCTGGTAGAAACTCACGCTTACTCAAACTATTTCGCTTGGAGCCCTTTCTTTTGTTTTGTCCGCCATTTTGAATTTTCAAGCGGGTTACCGCTGTACACTCGTTCCCAGACTCCCGTTCCCCGTTCCCCGTTCCCCGTTCCCCGTTCCCCGTTCCCCGTTCCCCGTTCCCCGTTCCCCGTTCCCGGTATTAGTAACATCCGAATTGATTTATTAAATGTTTGGTCCCGCTGCAATCAAAGTAATCGATTTGATTTTGCTGAAAGCCCAGCGGTGTGGAATTCAAAGTAATAACAACATGATATTAAGTTTGTGTTATCCCAAATCGGGTCTGAATTTTCACAATGAGATGGTAGATCCAGGCCTATTCTAAATTCCTACATGCAATTGTGTAATTCCTATTAGAATAGTAAAGACTGAGAAAAGAATGTTTGAAAATAGGGACACCCTTTCAACGAATGTTAACAATAAACAAGATGGAATTTTGGTTTCACCCAGCTCTCATCAGAGTACACGGAGGACAAAAAAAGTTTTCATTTAATTGATGAAGTTTTTTCATACTCTTTAATTTTGATTACGTTTAATTGACATGTTGATTTCGCTTAAGTTGCAAATGGCCAAGTAAAAATAAGTGTAGGGTTACGGTTCCCAGGATTCGCAGAAGAGATATATTATATTAAATTAAGTTAAATCAATACTCAGCTTGTGTTTTATTGCGTGATAATTTAGCCTACTTGCGTGATTTGAACTGTTTGATTTCTTGTACAGTGCTTGTCAACATATCATATGATTGCCGCCTTTGAAATCTGCAATTAGGGTAGAAATATTCAAGCTTGCATAAAGCAGAATAAAACCTGGAAAAAAAATGGTTTTCAAATTCGGGGCGGCGAAGACGAATTTCCGGGCATAATTACGTGCCCAACTTTTGTTCTCTTTTTTTCCCCCGTAAAATACCACTGAAGAGGGACCACTTGTACGCCATTGCTGTCTTGCTTTATGGAGCACTATACCGGTAACCGAGAAAGATGGATACGAATCCCGTTCAAGAATGATTTTCATTTTAATCATAAATTTCAATACTGCTTAGTTGCGTGTATAACTGCAATAATCAAACATATCTTGATTTTTTTTTTGGCGAAGATACATACTGGTTATTCTACCTTTATTAAAAGGAAGAGATTGGCATACTTTTAGAAACCGCTTCATGGGAATTGCCGCATAATGTGCTGTCCACCAAATGTATTTTTAGTGTGATTCATTTGTAGTAAAAGATCAACACCGAAAAAAAAGTTTCGAACGAGTATCATACCATAGTCGACCCAAATAGCCTAACGAATTGTTCGATGGTGTAAATAAACAGCAACTATTTCAGTGTAGAAGAAACTTTTTTAATGTACACTGTAAACGGTACACTCAAAATAGTGTAGGCGAATGGACATCGGTTGTGCACAGGAAAAAATTTTGCTGTAGGGCGATTACACGTTTACACGACTAATTGAAATTACCAACATATTCATAAAACCGAGCTTAAGATATTAAAACGGGGATTTGTTGATCTTACTTTAAAATCAAATTATCCATCGTTCTTTCTGGTGGAGCATGCCCCCAGATCCCCCTACCAAAGTAACGCCTGCAGCGTCACAAAACGGCTAAGCTGTTGCACAACTCACTCTTTGTCAAAAAATCAACTTGAGAGCTCTCAACGAACCAATATATAGTTCTGAAGTGCATCTTCAAATCCAATTGGGTGCTTGGCTTTGCCAAATACTGGGGACTTTGCAAGAAAAAATCCCCCTTGGGTGGGGAAATACAAGAACTTTAAAATGCACAATTAGCAAAGTCCCCCAACAGCGTGGGGTCCCCCCCATTGGGGAAGCCGATGACAAGTGCATAACTTTGACTGGTGAAATTAGAGTAAAATATCCGTATTATAGACCCTTTGCATAAATGGCGTCTAAATTTGAATAACAATACTTGGTACATCCATAGCCTCACACTCATGTGAAATTTCCTTTGTCTTGAAACATGAACGTGAGGCTAAGGATGTACCAAGTATTGTTATTCAAATTTAGGCGCCATTTATGCAAAGGGTCTATTTTTTGGTTTTGTCAAAATTGCAATAACTGTAACTAGTATCTTAATTACATGGCCACCATGATATGAACACTGAAAGAGGATCCCCAATATATGGAGTAAGCTTCTTTACTATAAATTTGTCAATAATATTGGAAATAACGCAAATGC
>JAHPZR010003932.1:7500-10849 GCA_019787425.1 Platygyra sinensis
CCCTTCAGCAAGAATTCCCATCCCCAAAAACAAGACAGCCCGTGGACCAACAATGCAATGTTGTCTACAAAATTCCGTGCTCGGACTGTCCGTGGAGTTACATTGGTGAAACTGGAAGATGCTTTTCAACGCGGAAAAAAGAACATCAAAGAAACCTAAAAAATTTCGCGAAAGGGTCAAACATTGCCAGCCATGCATGGAAGAATGACCACTCTATTGACTTCAATAATGCATGCGTAATTGACAAAGGCAACTACCGTGTTAGAAAAACCTTGGAATCCTGGCATACCGCTAAAACTGTTAACGCGGACAATAATTCTAAACCGTTACCGAGACAATACTCTATTTTATTGTAATTTTTTCTAGATCATTCTTATTCATATTCTAGTTCTCACCCGCATCGAATTTTTTACACCCCTTTTCGTATATATTTTAATTCGCGCTTTTTATATTTCATTCGTTAAAGGCTATAGATAGATAGCCGAAAGCTTATAATTTTTAATCAATTTTTAACCAGAGAACGTCTTTTAGATTTACAACATGTCTCATCCTGGTTACGGTACAATTTTTAAAAAATTCAGACAGTTTGAGAATAATCAAAGATATGAATTTTGAATATAAATAACAAAGGAATTATTTGCCTTAAGTTGCAGATACAACTCCTGAGTTCCACGCTAGTTCAACAGACATAAGTTCAGTTAACCTAGCTGATGATGTCGCGCAAGTAGGCTCTGGAGACAATTACTTTGACCACCATTCACTTAAAACACAAGGTATGTGTCTTGCACTGGCCACGGGTTTTTACATATTACAATGTTTTCTGTAGGGTTTCCATATGCATGCTTGTTTCCTCGGTTATTGCTTTGTTTGAAAGATGTTTTGAACCGGCACATTGTGCTAAAATTACCCGCAAATGCTGTAACTTTTACTAATTAGGTGAGCAAACATCTTGTTGTCAAGCTTTACATAAATTCTCTGTTTTTTCCCGTAACTTCTAACTCCCGCTTTTTGCAAATTGGTGTATTATTCAAACTCTTTTTTTTCTTTCTTTGGGAAAATACAACGGCAACGATTAGCTATCGTAGTTGTTTCCATTGTGTTGAAGGCTAACTCTTCCTGTTATTAAAATTCTAAAAACCCATATCAAGATGTTGTAAAGGAAACAAATTTCTCGTTTTAAAAAATGAAGTAGGTCAAGTTCATTTTAGTGTTAATTGTGACATTCAAGGACCACCGTGACAAAACAGAAGTACGGGATCCCCTCGTTGTAGAGGATCTAATCAGCTATAAGTTGAGATTGTAATCATTTGTTGTTGTCAAGAGGTTAAGGTTTACAAAGTAAATTACGCGGATCACATAAACGAGTGAACCTTCGTTCACTGTCACATCAGCTTCCTGTTCAAGTCATGCATTTATTCAAGACATAAATATGAAGTGGTTTTCAGAAAAGCCAAGCGTAGCTGGCCCCATACATCAAGTCTCAAGTGAAGGCGTTTCTGTTTCCTACAAGTAGTGAACACTGGGACGTTTCTTGATATTGAAAAATGAAACCTTAATATTACAACTCCCACAGCTTCTAGCGAAACAGGAAACTACGTTTTAAATAGGGTGCATTCTGGAGATTCATCATTTCAATGAATATAATTCACTGAAGAAAGATAAGGTCGGACTCTGATCTATTAGTTACATGTACACGCTTCTTAAGCCTAGTTTAAAGTTATTAAAAAGATCACTCAGATGCGTTTAGTCACGTAATCATAGACCAGATAATTAACAGGTTATTAACATGGCATACATGTAGAACTTTCGCTTTTAACCGTTTTGCCTAATTAACAGGTGATTAACATGGAATAGAACTTTCACTTTCAACTGTTTTGCCTTTTAACTTAATTATAGTTTAATTTACAGTAAATGAGCAGTAATTTTTTTGGTTCTATTGAATAATATTAGTAAGTGCAGTTTGCAGTTTGGTGTTACCGTAAACCGTCACGCTGAGCCCACCAAAACTGATATTAGATAAAAATAATTCCTACTTAATATATGTATTGGGGAGTTTATTCTTTACTCTCAAATGGAAAAAAAACTTGAAACCTTTTTTTCAAAAAAACGTGTTTTTGTGTTTTCTTTTTATAGAGGCAACCAATTATGAAGACATTGAAATAAAGGTCGATAACCTTCTAAAGCAGATGTCTGTAGTTTCTGGCCAGCTAAAACAACTGAGTGATACTGTGGGAAAGTTTATGAAATGTAAATCTTGTCAAAAAAAGTTGTATAAATCCCTGGATGATAACGACGTTAGCCTTGAGAACGTTGCAACCGGGTGGAAAAAAGCAGAAGGTCGTGCCACTCCACCAGCCTCAACGCCAACGCCAGTCGCCTCTTCGACGCCTCTAGCCCAGAAAAATGCAAAAGTTGTTCCCATCCAGAAGAGACCTGATACAAAAGTTGACGATTCCGATGGCACTATACTGGTTGGCTCCGCAAGCAGGGGAATATATCTCTCCAAAAAGAAAGTTGATCTTGTTTCCAGGAGCAGCCCCAAGCTCTTTGCCCTTAAATTGTTTGAATTGGTGTTTCGGCGTGAAGAGGCAAAGCAAGGGAGTGTTGAGGGTAAAGGAGAGAAACTTCACCAGTTAGACCCAAACCGACTGGCTGCAGTAAAAGAGCACACCGAAAAGATGTTTCCCAATGAAGTCAACTGGCCTATTATTAAGAAAGCTCTTGATGAAAAGTGCAGAATGGTACGAAACAACAGATGTACTCTTTGGGCAGGGACAAAAGAGAATCAAGGATTGAACTGTTGAAGTACTGAACTGCAATTAAAAACGCTGTCCCAAGAGAATATTGAACTTACCAGTTTTGGAGGGCTGTGATTTAAAAACGACGGCGTTGTGTAACAAATACGAATTCAACAAGAATTTATGCACTAATATTAGCGCCTACTATCGCATTTCTTTATGCCATTTAAACTATTGTAACCGTTCAAGCTAGCATATTATCAACCAAACTAATAACTATTGTAACTTAGAGTGTCGTTTATTATCGACACAATATAGTACATTTGGAGATGACTAATATTCTGCCTGTTTTTTACTCGTGTTATAGGAGCACTACAACCTGAAGGTAACGTGCTCATTATTAAAAACGATGAGGCGTTCAGGCGTGATCAAAACTCCTTAGCCCGTGATCACGGTCTGTGATCACGCCTTCCATTTCTGGAATTTGTGATCACATTTTTTTTGTGATCACACGGTGATCACGCCGTGATCACGCCGTGATCACGCGTAAAAAGTTTTTACCCGTGATCACGCCGTGATCACGGTCTGTGATCACGTCCGTGATCACACCG